>CANXYC011017154.1:0-35468 GCA_948193065.1 Aleurites moluccanus | reverse complement strand
CAAATTTTCAGCCATTTTTGCTATAGTTAGGTGAGGTGGTTGTGACCCATCTAAGAGGTGGAGATGCCCGATGATTGGCAATCTACCCGGAGGTTCAGGTGGTAATCTCTTATTCTTCTTATTTTTATCGTTTGATTTCACGAAGAATGAGTATATGAATGGTTTTAAAAGAGCAAGTAGGATGAGGAGAAAAGTTGTTGAGAAAATAAAAAGTGTTTCCATTACTGCTATGATTTAGATTACACAAAGTTGTATTGCCAAATGAGATGATGATAATTCTTGTTAAACACAAACGTTTAAATAGAAGTTGCAGTACTCAGACAATATGGCCATTGGTAAGAAAGTTCTTGGCTGTCCTTATAGACTAGGTCAAGATAACATCTTTATTAATCAAATATTTGTTAATTATTTGCTCTTCGGCATGCGGTTGTAAGTTCAACTTTTTTTTTTTTTCCAAACAACAGGTATTCTCCGTTGAAATTAAGAGTCGAATGAGATTAAGTTTTCTTTTTGGGCATTCCACTATCAATATTTGCATTTAATAATTATTAAATCCCGGATGCTAATCTTAAAATTTAAATTCTCATCAATATGGAAAGGTGTAAACTTTCATATCAATCAAAATATCGTGTAAGAAGTTTTTTTTTTTTAATTTGAGTTTGAAATCAAAATCTTTTTTTTTATATATATATTTGGATTAGCATACACATTAGATAAAAAATTTTATTTATATAGATTCATTTGTTTTGTCTAGGCAATAAAAGAATTATTATGTCAAAAAGGCAAATTGATATGGAACCATAAACGAAGCTCAGTAGAGTCATGGTGTCTACCTTTTAATTTTTTAAATTTTTCATATAAAATTATATTTTAGCCTTTAAAATTTATAAAGATAATAAAATAATCATTTTATTTTAAAAATTAATTTTTAATCCTTAATAAATTATTATTTAAAATTATTTCTTTTTTTTTATTATTATTTGAATTTTTAAATTTTTAGGATAAATTATTATTTAATCCTCGAAACTTACTGAATTTAATAAAATAATTCATCTATTTTGAAAAATTAATTCTTTAATTTCTAATAAATTATTATTTATTTTCATTTTCTTTCAATTTTTTTTCTTAATTTCTATTTATTTTCTTTTTAATTTTCTTTAATTTTCTTTTTCAATGATAATACAATTATTTTTTATTATTTTAATTGAAATATATATTTATTTTGATACTTTTATTATTTTTTATTTTTAAATAAATTTATTTTATTATTATAATATTTCTTTTTAAAATTTTTTATTCTTATTCTTATATTGGGTGCCTTCCCTTTCTAATAATTATGAATCCGCCCATGTAAGTACATTGTTTATTAGCTTTTATTTATTGGAAAAATCACAAAATATTTGACCCTTTTTTTTGTTACGACATTACATAATTTTATTAATCTATTAACTCTATCCTCATGTGAATATATAGTTTTTGGATTTGCTTAAAAAAAAAAAAAATCGTTTGAAATTTTTTTTGTACAGCTCTTGTGGCTACACTCTCAAAATCATTGTAATTTGTGTAAATCAATACTATGAATTTTTTTTTAAAATTTACAATATGTTATCTGCAATTATGTCATTTTGACGACAATTTTATTTGTCGCGTCAATATTGTAGACGACGACGACGCGTTGTGCTACACCCAGCCAGCAGCCTTTTATAAATTATTTCATTTAAATTAAATAGTTCAACTCATCAATACGTATATATATATTATTTAGGAATGCCATCATATCATTAAATTGACTATAAAAAGAATGAAAAATAATTAAACTATTTTCATGCACAAGCAATAGCTAGCTCTATTTCAATTTTGTCTTTATTATCATTTATTTAATTTATTGTTTGACGGCATTCTTTATCAAATTTTTTATTATAATTTCATGAAAATTTTGAATGGATGGAAAATTAATTATATAAAATATTAAATTTAGATGAATTAAATAAATTTTTTTTTTATCAATCAATTAAATTTTTTTTTTTTGACCTAAACCTACATGAATTTATATACATAAACAAAGCTATGTAGGATCAAGGGATACATATCGCCTTGATTTTTAATTTTTTTAATATTAAATTTTTAAATATTTTTAATATTTAATACAAATGTCTTTTATTGTCGTGCTTCTTATCCAAAAGCCACAAATTTTATGAAATATGTTTAAATTAATATTCTCAAAATTGGTCTAGTCAAATAATCGGTAAAAATTAAGGGTCCGAAAATTAGATGGTTGATCGGAATTGAATCAATTGAATTAAAATAAAATTAAAAATAATTAAATTAATATTATATAACATAATAAATATAAATTTTACTATATAATTTGACATTTATTATCTATATATTTAAAATAAATATAATATATATATAACTGAAATTAAATAATAAAATAAATATATAATTAAATATTTAATATTTACCAAAAGATTTTCATTAGTTAGTCTATTTGTTTAACTAAATAGTTAATTACCTTTAATAAATAAGTAAAATTTAATTAATTTAATTTAACTAAATAAAATTATTTTTGTTTTAGTTAATTTAGTAAATTTTAAATTTTAAATTAAATTTAATTAGAAATATATTTCTGTTAGTATTATAATTAATGTTATATATTATAATGACCTAAATTTTTATTAATTTGTATATTTTTATTTTATAGTTTAATATATTTACTTATTTATATTTTTTGATCAAATGAATACACGCCAGTTGGGAATGAAAGTCCCACATCGAAAACAATAAGAAAATTGATAGAGTATATATATGTTAATGGCCCAACATACTGAAGGAATGCCGGACCTGCACATGCCAAAAAAAAGTCAAACTGCATATGGCAGCACGCGAAACAGCACCATTTTCGCCAAAACAACCTCATTTTGAGCAAAAAAAAAAAAAAAAATAAGTCCGACCCAGAAAATCTGGTCCGGATGATCAGTTAACCGATTTTTAGCGCCGATTCTTTTGGAGCGAATAAAAAAAGATAGATCCAACTAATCATACAATCGATTTTTTATTTTTCCAATTAAATCCACCAATCTAATCTGAGTTTAATAACTATGGTTTAAACGTATTGTAAATTTTTTTTTTTTTTTCAAAATCAACAAAAAAAATATTTTTATTGTTTATTTTAAAATTAAAGTCTCATAAGATAGTTTTAACTTTTAAGAATTCCTAATTAACTTACCCATGTAATAATTGATAATAAATTTAAAATTTATCTTTTTATTTGATCAGTAAGTATTTTTATTTTTATTTTATTTAAATTTATTATTTGTACTGAAATATTTATAGACAATTGAAGTTCTTTCTTGTTTCTAATAAAATAACACTGTATTTAAAAAAAATTTATTAGAAACAATCCTACAATCAAATTAAATTACAAGCCATTATAATTTTATACACTACATACTTACAAAAATTCATATTATGAATGTAAACTAAAAATTGTATCCCCTTCTAAAAATTTCTACATCCACTTTTACTTGTATATAACTCCATCCTTATTCATTGTAGAAATGTATATAATAATTCATTATATATGAAAATAATGTGTGAATAAACAAGAAAAACAACATACAAACCACACAAAATCCTATTTGATAACATGAAATCTCCACTACCAAATTAACATTTGGCTTAATGCGATATACAATATTATAAAATCTCACTTTAAAAAAATATAAAATTATAAAAAATATATATGAATTTAAGATATAACTAATTAATAATTAATTTTAGCTATAATTAGACATCAAGTCTATCATAAAATCTAATTATAATATTTTATGAGGTTTCACCTCCTCTCATTTACTCTTTGAATTTATTATTGAAAATTTTCAATGCAAACATAACCATAATAATCCAAGAAGTGTAATAACACTCAAAATTATTCAATTTTTTACACATATCAATTGAAATTATGAGTTAAATATTTTAAAACATTAATTAAAATAATAAATTTCTAACAAATATATATTTATATATCTAATAACATTGAAGTATAAATATATATATATTTTTTTATAAAAAGATTAACAATTAATGAGGGAAATTATAAAATTGGAGCTCACTCATTTCTTATTTAATTTATAAATTTTTATTATTTATAATAATTTTTATATCTTTTATTTTGTCATATAAAAATTAAAAATTAACATATGCCTACTAAAAATTAACATGTTTACAATGAGATAAGAATATATCGAAAAAATAATTTTTTATTTTTTATTAAAAATAAATAAAAAAATAAAAGAGTCTTTGTGAAAAAAAAAATATTAATCAAAATATGAAACATTTTTTTAAAATTTACAGGATGTTATCTGCAATTGTGTCATTTTGACGACAACTTTATTTGTCGCGTCAATTGTAGACGACGACGCGTTGTGCTGCACTTAGCCAGCAGCCTTTTATAAATTATTTCATTTAAATTAAAGAGTTCAACTCATCAATATACATATATTATTTAGGAATGCCATCATATCATTAAATAGACTATAAAAAAAATGAAAACAAAAAATTAATTATATATAAAAAATTTAATTTAGGTGAGCTAAATAACTTTTTTTATAAATTAATTAAATTTTTTTTGGTAATCTAAGACTTACATGATCTTATATTTAGCTCCATCCTTATTCATTATAAAACTATATATAATAATTTATTATACAATAAAATCTCTATAAATTAATATAATTGAGTCTTATTAATTCTATTAATTAATTGATAAATTAATAATTTATTAATTTTAAAAGAGTATTCACAATTTAATAAATATATATTTAATAAACTTAAAACCCATTGTATTATATAAATTTTATAATCAATTTATTATGAATTAAATAAATAAAATAAAAAAATATGCAATCAATTTAATATGAACTAATATAAATGAAAAAAAATCTAAATGAATTAAAAAATAAATATATGATAAATTGAATATGAATTAAATGAAATGAATAAAAAATAAGTGAATATAATTAATTAGATTTTAAATAATTTTTAAAATTATATTTTAATAAAATATATGTGATATGTCATTATATATAATATTAGTAAATTATTATTTTATAATAGAAATTTGACCATATAATTTTATAATAATTTTTAAAAAATAATTAGTTTATTAATTTATTACAATTATTAATTTAATTTATTAATCTGAATTAAGATCATAAAAAATTATTATATAATAAAAATATTAATTTATTGAGTATTAAGTTACAGAAATTTTAATGTATATGTTGTGAATAAACAAGCAACTACATATAAGCCATACAAAACCCTATTCGATAACATGAAATCTCCACCACCAAATTAACTATTTGGGTTAATGCATACATAGGATAATTAACTTCATTCAACAATATTGGGTAATAATAATAAGAATAATAATAAACAGTTAACTTGTATTTAAATTGTACAACAAGGAATAACAACTAATAAGTTTTTCTTTAATTCTAAGACGTAACTGAAGTAACTGCCTCAGTGCTGAGGCTTATACCTTGATTATATTTATATTTTAATAATTAATATATAATTGTGTTTGAATGTATAAATTTAGATTTGAAATTTTAATTTTAAATTTTATATTTTAAATTTATGATTTGAAATTTATAAGTTTATAAATTTTTTATTTGAAAATGTAAAGAAATTAAAATTTTTAAAAAATAAAAATTTTAAGTTAAAAATGAAAATAATAGGAAAAAATAATATTTGAAATATTAAAATTTTGAAATATTAGTTATCACTAAATATTTCAATTAAATTCAAATTCACTTAATTTTAATAAATCAAACAAAAAATTTAACTCAAATCAAAATTTAAAATTTAAATTTTTATCATCCAAATAAATTATATATATATTTCAAATAATGAAACAATTATTATTCTGCATTTGAATTTAGTTGTAAGACTATATGATATAAATTTAGACATTTGATTTGTTGGTTTGACTTTATATTAAAAACTAAATAATCATATTAATATATTATAATATTTCAAATTTGAATGAAATTCAATAAAAAATTAGAATTGCAATGCGTGGCGGGTTCAAAGGTAGTTGAATTTAGTTTTATATCAAGGGGCTATTAGTCCATATCCATTGTTTTGGAATTGAAAGTGAATTAATTGTTTTTTTTTTCAAAATCAAATTTATTGGTCGAGAAAAAACTGATATAATGATTTGATTAATTTTATAGTTTGATTTATATTCTAAAAAATTTAAAATAATCCAATCGATCGAATTATATATATATATAGTTCAATAATTAAATAATATTTTATTAAGAAATTGAATTATTGAACTGAAATATATCTATTTAATTTAATTTAATTTGATTAATTTTGAATATTAGTTTGATTGGATTATGTAAATTTTTAATTTAATTTGTTCAGTTATTTTAAAATTTAGTTTAGTTTAAAACAAATCGACTCAATACGATGACCCATCCATAAAACAAAAAAAAAATAATCTTCTAATTTATCTGTGGAAATTGAAAATTCGTTATAATAACTTTGAATTTGATGTTGTAGATTATTCAAAGCTTCAATTCTTTCTTGCGCTTAAGATCAGAAGAAATCAAAATTTTTTATTCAAATTCTGTTTAATCTATAAAAATAATGATTCAAACTTCCTTGTATTTCACAATAATTTACTTTGCCATATATTTAAAAATTAATTATATTTACATTCATTAGAACAAAATCACATCATTAAATATTTAATATATATATATAATTGATAATAAATTAATTTAAGGTTATAAAAATAAGATAAAGTTGTCTTCCATTAAAAAAAAAAAAAAGAGCAAACCATATTTCAATAATAACAATAATAAGGTACTTATGTGTTTTGTAAAGCAAAAAATTATATATTTAAATTTTGATAATTCTTTTTTTTCGACGTATTAAAAAAATGATTAAATAAATTTAATCGCATTTATAAAAATTAATTAAATTAAAATCCTCCCAATAATTCATTGTTTGAATAATTTAGTGAATAATTCAAAGGTTTTTATGTATGCTGCTTCAATTTTTCAGATAAAAGAAATTATTACTTTGTTTTCTTTTTTATATTGAAATGCAGCCATTAGTTAGGTCAACAAAAAGAATTCGTTGGTTGAATAAATTTTCCATATTATTATTATTATTATTATTATTATTATTATTTTATTAATATAATTACATCATTACAATAACATTATAACGCACAGAATGATTTCATTTTTACTTACACGCATATATATATATATAATAATAGCCTAATTTTTACTATATATTATGTTTAAAGTTAATAGAAGATAATAATAACTTTTTTTGCCATCTTGTCAAATTTAAAGAATTAACTTGAATATTATACGATAATAAAATTAATGAAAATTTTAATTAATTTAAATAATTTTTTAATTTTAATAATTTAATATTAATTAAATATAGCAATTAATTATATAAACTTCATTATATGTGTGTACACATGTTCATATTTATGGAAAAAAATAAATCACTCTCTGGCCCTGAGTCCATGGGCTGTGATAACCAAAAATAGATAGATGGGCTGGGTTGCCACTATGCTAGCAGCCCATTTACCTCTAAAGGAATGATCCATATATGAAGCCTATAAATTAACAAGTCGTAGAAACCATGCATAAGCCCAATAATTAAATCCCCATTAATTAAAAAATGAAGACCATGTCTGAATTAATAAAATTTGGATAAAAAATTTCAGATTCTATTAAAATTTATTATTTATTTAGTAAAAAAAATAATTAAAATCCATAAATTATCTAAAATCTTTCATCCACCTCAATTTTTCATTTATCTTACATAAAATATGAGATTTTAAGAAATTTTTCATTTTAATAAATGAGATATTTTATAAATTATATTTTTATTATAGAAATATCATTAAAATTTATAAATTTTTATTTTTTTCTAAATAAATGAAATTGTATAAATTTACGGAATAGAAAACCTTATTTTTTAATTATATAAATTTTGATAAATTTTATGAATTTCAAAATTTTCAATCTCAACGTAGTCTACAAGATTTGATAGTCGTGTACCCTTTTTTCTATGTGAATTTTAGTGATATTTTTTTTATTTAATTTGTATTTTTAAAATATTATAATATATATAAATTTATAGCTTTATTAAATTTAAATATTTAAATATTAATAATAGTATAATTTATAAGACATATTTATTTCTCGTAAATGGCTAATTAAATGAACAATAAACAAATATTATATATATTTATTTATATAAATTTTAATTAAAAATAATAAAAATATAATCACGTTATTAGACAATTTCATATAAATTTGATTTTTAAAAGGATTATTTGATATATTAAAAAAATAAATAAATAAATATTGACTTCAGCTTTTAATTTTATTGAAAGTCTGAAACTATTGTCTTCATCTATGGAAAATAACATATGCTATATATATAATTTAGGGGTTAAAGGATTGTTGTATTAAAAATCCAGTAGTTTTTGCTATGTTGGCTTTTTAGAATTTAAAAAAAATTTTAAAATTTTTAAAATTCATAATATTATAATATTTGTTATAACGAATTTAATAACATATTTTTTATATAAAACAAAAATCAAATGAATTTAAAAATATATATTAAAAGTATATTAAATCTAAACCATTAAATTTTAATGGTATATATTTATATTATATTTTTTGAATCCAATTAATTTTTATTTTATACAAAAAATATGATATTAGATTTGTTATAATAAATACTATAATATTATTATTTTTAAAAAAATTTATAAAATTTTTTTAAATTTTAAAAAGTTAACATAATAAAAGCTACTGTATTTTTTACATTACAGCCCCTCTCAACCCTTAATTTAGCCTTCTAAACATTACAATTTTTGGGGAATAACTAAATTTAATGTTTTACTTATTATTAGAGAGAACGTTCCATCACTCAATGCCAAGGTCTTAGGTTCTAACAGCAAATATTCTCTTTCTCATGTGAATAATTTAACAATGTCCGAAGTTCGAGAACTTGCAAAAGAAAATCAATATATATTTATAAAATATCAAGTACCAATACGAGTGTTTAACTCAATATTTTGAAGAAATACGCAAATATCGAAAGAGATATCTTAACAAGGCATGAGATTAATTAGAACTAAGTCCTCAATTTCAAAAAAGGTTTACATTAATTAATCAATTTAAAGTACTTAAACTAAAGTGCTTCCTTTACAAAGTAAGTTGTCTTCATCTACTTTAATTCCTTGATTAAGCTTGATAGATTCCTAGTATTATCATAAATAGACAAATTATACATAATCAATTAATTTCATCTTTGATTATTCTTATCAAAACATTATCATAACAAATTAATATTATTAGGTCATATCAAATCCGACAAAAAGCTAATATTCACGTGAATAAATCATGATATTCACAAAAATCATGAAAGTTATATATTTTGATGATTAAACTTAATCTTCAATTGATTTGGTTGTCGTTGCGTGGATTATGAGAATAAATAAAGAAAAAGAAAAATTCTCCACTTATATATATTCATAGATTATATAAAATTTTTCATTATCCTATAATAATTTATTTGTATTTAAGTTGCTTTTCAATAAACTTCCAATTGAATTTGATATATGGTTTATTTTTATATGTAGTCTCTACTTATTTTTCCATCTACATAATTTATGGGTCAATCTAGAATAAATTTTATCTAATTTTACTCAAGTTGATGTGTACCTGATAATTCAAGTATTTCGACTATGGCCCTATATTTCGTTTCATTTTTCAGTCACATCTTTCAATCGGTCATTTTTATTTTATTTTACTTTATTATCTCTAGTAATCCTTCAATCCGTTTTAACTCTGATCCCTCCTATTCTATATTCTATAATCTTGTACAAACAACTATCCAAACTTGAAATATCATTAATATTTTTTAGCTATTTATATCAATCAAGAAGTTTGAAGTATTATAACAGAAAATATAAATAAATCATATTAAGCTTTTATCTTTCACTCTCTCTCTCTCTCACACACACATATATATATGTATATGTATACATTCAATATGGAATACTTTAATTCCAGTACTCTCCTCTTGAAATCCTATATTAATTCATAATAATTAATATAAATATATATTAAATTTTACTGACACATAATCAAAACAGTCAAACAGATACGACAAAATATTAAGTAAAAAATATGAGATAAATTACACAAAAAAAATTATGTAAAATAGTATATATATATAGAATACTTTAATTACAATACTCCCCTCTTCAAATCTTATATTGATTCATAATAATTAAATTAAAATATATATTAAATTTTATTAACACATAAAAATAGCCAAACAGGTACGATGAAACACTATATCAGACATATGAGAAAGATTAAAAAAAAAAATCGAGACAAATTACAAAAGAAATAGTAGCGGAAGAGCATGTGAAATCTAAATTAGTACATAAGAGAATTACATTAATTATTTGTATGCCATTAGAATACATGTATTAGTAGGTATTTATAAATGATAGGACCTATAAAATAAAAAGAAGTGAAAAATTGTTGTCAGAAAGTTAATTACTATAACTATACAATTTTTTAGTCTTAGAAAAAAAATTATAAATAAATTATATAAATATATTAAAAAAGAAAAAGAAGAAAAAGAAAAGTAGATTGTGGAGGCAAAAGTAGTACTAAGTTGTTGGCCATGAGTAGGGCATATAGTCCTATCATTACAAGGCAAAAGTTAATTTGGTCACACGGCCGGTTTTAATTATAGCCATTTATTTAAAAAATTTGATAAGACTCTGAGGCAACATACCCTATAAGAAGTAATAGTTTTGTGGGTTCAACCATTCCTTTGGGTCCCTCTCTACTCTAGTACTACTCTAACTAACTATAAGTTAATTTCTTCCTAATTTTATTTAATATATTAAAAAAAAATATCTTCATGTAAATTATTTTTCTTCATTTAATAATTTTCTCAACTTTATAAATGTTGGACAATACTTTTGATGTTGGTTCTGAATTTTGTTGATTTCCTTATATATATCTACTTGTCTCATGAAAAGATCTATATAAGTGTTACTTAGCCAAATAATAATAATAATAAATAAATAAATATAAAATTATACCTTTTAAGATAAAAATTTATAGTATAAAATAAACACTTAAATACTGAAACATATTATATTTTCAAAAACTTTAATTTTAATTTTCAGTTTTTGAGTTTTATTTATTGTAATGTAAAATTGACGTTCCAGATATAGAGATGACTTGGATCAATCATAAATAATTTAAACTCATAAATAATTAATATATATATATATTAAAAAGTTAAAAATTTAATTTTTTGAGTTATATAGAGACATAGTATAAAACTAAAGTTAACGATCATAAATAGGATCATTCATAAATAATTTAAAAATATATATTTTTAAAAGTTAAAAATTTAATTTTTCGAGTTGTACTCATAAAGTTATTTACGAAAATATTTTAAATTTTGGTCTTAATATAAGTATGTAAAATTTTTTCATAAATATATAATATATAATGAGTGTGAGGATCTTTTTGTGTGTTTTTTTTTTAAATATTATTAGGAGAGCAAATTAAATTTGAGTCTATGATTATTATATTCATATATTTATCATTAAATTATATCTGAATGTGCAGCGTGAGGGTTTTTCTTGTGTTCTATAAACTTGTTAGTTTTAATTAACATAGGTACAATGAAAAACTTTCTTATATATATGGTGTGTAATAAGGGTTATATTGTCTCCCATTTCTATATACCGATTAATAATTTAATATACATACGAGTATATGCTATATTTTCTAACTTTTCATTTACAAGTTCACTTTTAAGATAATTAGGGTTAATTAAAATGTAATATTAATTAGAAACTATGTATAGTAAAAAAAAAAAAGGTATGAGACGCTATTTCTACTCAAATTTAAGTTATTCAAATGTAAAAATATGATAAAAAATTTAAATTTCTTAAAAATTAAATTTAAAAAATCATATTTCATGAAATCACCTTTTATTTCTATTATTTTTCAAGTAAAGTCAAATGTGATTATCAAATTTTATTTAATAAAAAATTTATCAACTTTTGGGAATAATTTTTTTTAGGAATGCAACTACTGATATTATTAAAAATCAAAATTTGAGAATAATTAATATCATATAAATAGATTTTTTTTTTATTTAAAGTAACTATGAAAGAAAGAGAATTCGAATTTAGGATTTTACTCAAGTTCATATATCAACCTACCACTATTTCATTAATGTTCTCCATTACTTATTTTATGATTCTATATGATTTATGTAGGAAATGCTAGATTAATTGAAAAAATAAGTAAAAATAGCCAAAATTGATAAGCACAGGATCGTACAGGAGGAAGCACAGAGTCGTGTAGAAGAAAGGCGCACGAGCCCGTGCAAAAGTGCATAGACCCGTGCAACCAAAAGTGCAGAGTCTCATACGTTTTGATTTGCTTATGCCTTCAATTTGCTCCAAGAAGAAAACTGCACGGCCTCTTGCAACTTGAGGCGCATGAGCCCAAGCACCAGAGCTAACAGCTGTACAAAAATATGAAAATTTTGTATTTGAAGTCTCCATATAAAATTCACTATTTTCTCTGAAATTACGGTAGACTAGTAGTATAGATAATATATTAATTTTGTCAATTACTTAGTTTAGATTTAGGATTAAATTATGATTGGAATAAAGGGAATTGAAGAATTGGATCTTAGGAGATTATTCTTTAACCTTTGATCTCAATTTTTGAAATTCCCCATTGAGTTTGCTCTTAAACCCATTTAAATTTCATATTTGTAATGACTCTTTTATTGGTTTTAATGCAATTTATTGTTTCTTTATTCAATTTTGTGATGAGTAGCTAAATTCTCAACTAGGATTTAGATTGAAATTAACTTGATTGTTTGTAGTAGTATATATATTCTGTTTTTGTGTTGGGTTGCTTAAAATTAATCTATCATCCTTAAACTTATTATTATGTGAAATTATCATTTTCATAATATAACATATCCTATGAAATAAAGGGAAGAAAAATATAATATTTATTCATGAGATTAATAAATCTAAAAGAATTATCACATAGAAATATGGATATGCGTAGACGATATTTCATACACATCAAAAAAAAGCTCAACAAATTAAATTGATGCTCGTAATCACGAGAATAGACATCAAGCTAACATGGAAATGAGTGATTTATTTTGAGAGAGTTATTCACTTACTTAAAGGAGAGTTATCTTAATTCCTTGCATTTTAAAGTAACTCCATGAGTATATGTATAACTCACAAATATTAAGAGCCAATCAAAGTCTAAGTACTAAGTCATTTGTCATTGAGATTCAATTTAATTAATTAATTGTTTAGTTTATTTTTTATTTTGCTATTAACAAAAAATCAAACAAAACATCATTTTCATTGACTAAATATTAGAAAACTTTAATATATTAGTACTAAAATATGTCTCTGTAGTTTCAACATTCTTGCTTCTTAAAACAGAAGCTTTTAACTAAGTTAGGACTGCTATCCTTGAAGTTAGCCTTCGGGATTCAAATGTTGTTGTACTAGCTGCAATCAATCAACTTGTATACTTGCGATGAGAAAGATCAAAGTTCATCCAGCAGACTAAACTTTGTTGAAAAAAGTATCACATATCAAATAATGATAAAATAAATAAATAACTTATAAGTGAGTGGGTGTTGAATTTAGCACAAGCCAATTAGTTTTGTGTAAGTGAATTCCAATACTTATCCATTTATAAATCCACTTATATAAGAGTTCATGAACTTTAATATGGTATCAAAGTTTCATCTCCAAATGGGTTAGATTTTGGTATCCATGTTTGAACCCCGTTGTTGTTGTTGAACTAATGATAATGCCAGTCTGGACCGAAGCTGAAGAAGAGATATCAGCCGGTTCATTTGTGAGCAAATATCAATCGGCTTGTTGATGTTAGCCCATGAACCAAAGTTCGATTGCACTTGAGGGGTATGTTGAGAAAAGTATCTCATATCGAATAATGATAAAATAAATAAATGACTTATAAGTGAGTGGGTGTTGGATTTAGCACAAATCAATTGGTTTTGTGCAAGTGAGTTTCAACACTTGTCTATTTATAAATCCACTTATATATAGGCTCATAGACTTTAATAAACTTGTGAGTATCATAGTCCAATTTTTATTCCTTAATAAGAAAAACAATACTCTAATTTTAATCACATAATTACTGATCTATATGGCTTAATTTAATTATTATTATTATTATTATTATTCATATATGTTTGTTTTAGAGAGAAATATATTATATATACTTGCATTATGAACTTGGAGTCACAATCAAATAATTAAATAAAGCTTTGAAATGTGTTTTTTTGTTTTCTTTTTCTGTGGGACACCATTAGTGATACCATCTGGGTTCTTGCATAAATCAAATGTCAAATATATGCCGAAAGAGCAATAAGATTCTTTTCCTAGTACATCCACCTTTTTTCCTATGTTTGTTTGTTTTTTTTATTGCGAAGTAGTAATTCTTTAAAATGGCTAAGCAAATAGCATCGGATTCGAACTCAAAATCCTTTCATTTTAGAAATATTATAATTCCACTCTTAGAATTAATAAAATTAATTATATTAAGTTCTCTATAAAAGCTGCCACATGAAGTTTGGGCAGAAGACATTATAAAAGATTAGAGTTGATAATTATTGATTTTAATTTGATTTTTTTTCCTAATCAATATTAATTTGGAATTTTTTTTTATTTAATATTAAAGTGGAAATAATTGATTTTAACTTTATTGTCCAAATAAATATGCATTTATTAATTTGGATGTTATTAAACCAATTCACAAGCATTTTGTCTATACCTCGAGAAGATTCCTTAATTTGAAGTTTTGGCTCTATTAGCATACAATCATAGACTAATATCCTTAATTTATTTCTTTTGTTGTTAACATTTGGAGACAAGATTTGCTAAGAACCTTAATTGTGCATCTTTTCCAAAAAAATATATTTTACTAAGACTAAGAAAAACCAGTGAGAGTCCATATATATAGTTATTTATTTAGTTATGTCTTTGTGCCAGGCTATTAGGGATAGGCATTATTTTGCTGGATCCGTCAGGTTTCAATTTTAATCTTTTTAACTTTTGTCGAGCTCAAATAATGGAAGAATCATACCCAATTATATATATATATATAATAAAAAATATTTCTTTTTTTTTTTAAATAATGAAAAGAAAAATTTAATAAAATTATAAGATTTTAAATTCGATTTTCAATCGAAATTAAATTTATCAAAAACAAAAATTATTATTGATATATGACGAAAAAATCAGTGATGAATCTCTAGAAGTAGAGGTAACGATAACTCGGGTTGAAGGGGGTTGTTGTATATTTTTACGCAGCAACCTCTCATGTGCCCTATTTTAGTTATTTAAAAATTTTTAAAAAATTTTTAAAAAATTATATTTTAATAGTATTTAATATAATGAATTTATTGATATATTTTTTTATGCCAAACAAAAATCATTTGGACAGCTAAAAATATATTAGAAATACGTTAAATATAAACCGTTAAATATAATATATAAAATTCCTAATATATTTTTTTCTATCCAAATGATTTTTGTTTAGTATAAAAAATACATTAATAAATTCATTACATCAAATACTATCAAAATATAATTTTTTAAAAATTTTATAAAAATTTTTAAATAACTAAAATAGGGTACATGAGGGACTGTTATGTAAAAATACATAGCAGCCCCGCTCAACCCCATTAACTCCTAAGATTTAAGAAAAAAAATCATTTAAATGTACTGAAAAGTAATATAATTTTTTTTTTTAAAAATATTTTATCAATAAATCTTTAATAAAATTTCACGTCATCCCTCAAAATTAAAAGGTTAGATCCATCATTGAAAAAGCCACTATTAAAATAAATTTATTGCAACTCAAATTTCCTATCTTTTTTCCCAAAACTCTCCATATAATAAGAGTATTTTAAATAAATAAAATTAGTAACTTTAATTGGTCCGAGTTTAAAACCAAAATGGATGTGATTGAATATAATTAAAGTAAAAAATTACATGTATTCAAACTTTTTAATTTTATTATTTCGTATTTGAATTTATTTTTTATTCAATTAAGTATTTAAACTTGTTAATTTTTATACAATTAAGTATTTCTAGCAGGTTTTACAAGTTAAAATGATCATATACCTAATGTGAACTATAAATTTACTTGAATATCATCTTTTCAAAACGTTATTTTTTCTTCTTTTTTTTTTTTTCATTTTCTATTTTTTTTTTCATTTTTCGTCTTTTTTTAATTTATATTACTTTCTAAGAAACAAAATTATAAATAAAAAATTTTATAATTATTTTTCTCATTTAAAAATAAAAATAATTAAATTAAATTGATTTCTGTTTTTCTATATTCATCAAATATAAAAAAAAAAAAAGAAACAAAGTATTTGAAAAATTACAATAAAGAAAAAAGAAAGAAAATAGAAAAAGAAAAATTAAATTAAGTGATAAAAATAAAAATATTTAAATTATTTTAAAATATAAAATGAGTAATATAATCACTTTAAATTGAAAATTTGGTCATAAATACTAAAATGTTTAAAAATTTGCCTCTTTACCTATAAAAAAAATTAAAATGTTTAAAAAAATTACTAGTTGATACACTTAATTAAACAAAAATAAAATAAACTTTGAACATCAAAATAATAAAAATTAAAAAGTTTAGACAATATTTATATATTTTTTTCATAATTAAACACCTTTTAATGGAGCTATAGCAAACCCTTTATTTGTTTATTAATTTTTACATATGAGCATGTTAGGGTATTACTCACCGACACTATTCCTCATCTTTCAATAAACAAAATAAATTCTGTTCACATTGTGGTTATTGGTTTAGACACCATATGGTACAGTTGTTGCTTAATTTAATTATATTTCCTTTTCAGCATCATCTCACTCACAAAGAAAAAATAATTTCCAGTTCACACTTTGCAAGTTAGTTTATTAGGCTTCAATAGTGCAATTAATTAATGCTTAATTAAGTTCATTAGAAAATATTGAGTATTTTATGCATTGTTTATGTTCAAATATTTATTCAGTGTTTTGTCTTGCGAAATTTTTGAAGTGTATAGATGGTTAACAAGTAATATAATATATGAGTAGAATATCGATTTTAAAGAGTTGATAAATATTAAAATTATGAATTATTTTATTATTTAGAAATTTAATTTAGATTTTAAAATAAATATGAGAAAACTTAAAAGATAAATTCAATTTATGGAAAATGATTAAAATTTAGATATCATCAATTAATTATCTATAATTTATTTATGTTTTCTAAACTGATTTTTTTATATTAGAATTAATGATTAGATATTCCTAAATTAGATGATGTTATATTTAAAGATACAACATATGTATTCATGTTATGCTAAAGTCTACTTTTCGTGATCACAAACAATTAATACAAGCCCATTAAATTTTATGAAATTTTTTTCAATAATTATAAAAGTGTGTTTTTATCTTTAAATATCACTCAATTCATCCTAAAATAACCGTCCTAAATACAAAATACACGATTATTAAGAAAAAAAAAATTTAGTCTATTTTAACATTCCTAATTCATTTATTATTTTAACTTATTAATTACTTTAATTTCCTTCCACCTTTCTAATTCTCTCATATCTTATATTTCTTAATTAATTTTTATATTTTTCAATACATTTTTAATGGAGATATTATTTTCAACTTTAAATAAAATATAATTTAAATTAGAAAATATGATAATTAAATTGTGACATCTCAAAAAAAGAAATTAAAACATTTACATAACTTAGATTTATGGAAATCTTTTTAACAATTTCAAATAAACGTTCTTATCTTTAAGTAACATATAACTTAAATTTAGTATATATATGAACTAATATTATATTTTTACTCTTATTACTTCACATAATATCTCTAATTCATGTAATTAATGGTTAGTTAATCACAAGTTTCAAGCACTAAAATAAAATATTAATTCTAACAATCAAAAACCCAACCAATCAAACATAAATAGTTATAGGCAAATCAAGATATTACATCTAAATCCAAGATGATAAATTTTGCTACTCATTATAATGAAAGAAGAAACAATTAACTCAATAATTAAATTAAAAGAAATTAACATCATGGCAATTTATCATGGAATCAAAAAATAAAAAAAAGTATAAAGTTGAGAAGACAACTCTTAAACAATTTGAATTTAGGGGAGTTCCAAGTCTTCAATCTTGAGATCCTCTCTTGCTGAACTTTTAAGAAAAACTAATAATAATCTCTAATAACTAATAACTTACAAAAAATTTATGGTAGAAAATTTAATTTCTAACTAGATAGAATTATATCTATAATCTATATATAGAAGTCCAAAATTTAGGTTTAAGAATGTTTAAAAATCCTTAGAAACCAAGGAAAATCCAAGTCCTAGGAAGTATTTTCGCGGAAGGAAAAACACCTTGCAGGACTCATCAGGTGTGCACGCTTATGCATGACCTCTCCTTTGCACGACCATGCACCTTTTCTTCATGTTCGCAAGAAAATTAATTTTCGGACAACAATCTTTCTTTCAGTTAGTCCTGCATTCCTTCTCTTGCACGATCATGCACCACTTTTTAGTGTATTTTGTGCTTCTTATTTCTTTCTTACTTTTAATTTTATTCTGATTGAACTCCAAACTTTCGATTTCCTTAAAATTAAATAAGGAACCTCCAAAATTTCTAAGAAAACTTAAAATTAACTATAAAAATAAAAGATAACAAAAACAGTGAAAAACAAAGCATAAATAAAACAATAGATTATCTTAATATTAATAATATAATTTAAAATTTTAATTTTGCTTAGAATTAAAGATTTTCTAATTATCTAATTCTGTTGACATTTTGATTTCTTTTACAAATCTAACATTCAATAACTTGCTCTGATATATATATGAATACTTGAGACTATATATATATATATATATATATATATATATATTGATTATATGCTGTTTTATAGAAATATAAGAATTTTTTTTTTCTAAAGAAAGAAAGTTATCTATCTAAGAAATAAACTGAAAGTGAAAAATTATTATTATTTTTTGAGCATGAATCAAACTTGAATTTATTACTAATATTATATATATAATTACCGTTAAGTATGTTTTGATGTGCTTTACAGTTAGTATTTTAGCAAGCATACTAGACCCAGAATAATATAGGCACAAAAAAAATAATAAATATATGAAAATAAATAGAAAGAGTATCATAATTGGATAAGGGAGAGAAATATTTCAACAGGAGCAATGCATTTCTAATGTATTTTACCTTTGAGTTGCTCTCCTTTGATTAATAATAAGAAGAAGAAATTAAAGTCATGGATTAAGAGTGATTAAATGGGATTATAATTAATTACTCTAATTAATACATGGATGTATAGATCACATTATTAATATTAATTAATTAATAATTTAACATGGTGGATAAAGTTGATATAAAAAGTTTTTTATGACTAGAGGATGACAAAAGAAAAAATTCATTTGTCATGACAAAAGGTTAGTGCTGGAATTGGCTGCTGGGATAATGATAAAGATCAAATCCTTAACTGAGTGATGGCTAATCATGCATAATAATAACTGTACATATAATGCCATATCATAAGTGACCTTTCAATATGCAAATAATTGTTTTACACATCATTTTATATGTACAAAATAAAAAGGGTGAAAGTCAATTATTCAAGGAATTGGGTTTGTTAGAGCTGCAAATTATTCTTGGAATTTTATTAATTAAATTTCTTATAATTTTAAAACTGATTTTGGATAAAGCTCATATTTTAAATTTTACCCAAAATTAACTTTAAATTCATGAAAATAAAATAATAAGTAATTATTGTTTATTGGCTTATAATATTAAATCAGAATTCTCTAATTTATTCGGCATCTAATTTTTTATCTTATACATCTTTTAATATATCACATCATTTTTTTTTCATATGCGTAATATCAATTTTTTTAAAAATTATTTTGATAACTAATATTATTTATAAGTGATATTATGTATAAAAAAAATACATGGAATAATGATATTAAATGAGATAGAAAATATAAATTATATGAGATTTCTTATTTATTTTTGGTTCAATATCAACTCTTTTTCAAAATCAATGCCAAATATGATGATTCACTTTCCTTTAAATTCTAATGTAAAAAAGAAATCCTCGGATTAAAGAGTCATTAATTATTTTTAATGCAAATATCTTAAATTTATATATATCCTTAATTATCCTTTAGCGAAATTTTTTTTTAATATAGAAAAAAAAAGAATCGATTTTAAATTTATTACTCAGAAAAATATGTATTTATGATTAAACTATATTTTGACGTGTATTTTTAAAAAAAGTTAATAATAATTAACTAAAAATAATTTTTAATATAACTGTAGTTATACCAAAATTCTCGGAGTCAAATTATGAATGAATTTTTTTTTTTATTTCCGAATCTTTTAATTTTAGTGTGGATCATATATCTTTGACCGAACCGAAAAAGTGAATTTAATATTATTATGCGCAAAAAAATTGTCCCCCTAATATCATTTTATTGTTAATTTAAAAATATATATATATAGTAGTGGACTAAATAAAGACAAAATAAAATGTCAATTAGTAGTGCTAAATTATTTGAGAGATAGTTAATGGTTATAGTAATATAGCTTTATTGACTCTTAATTGTAATTTATAATAAGTAAAATAGAATAAGCTACTAAGATTTGTTCTGTTGATTTGACACCAAAACATCTGAAGGTACTGGAATAATTAATTGATTTAATCATCAACATATATTTAATATCTGTAACAGGAAAAATTAATTATACTTTCACATTAATTATCCTTTTCTTGAAAAAAAAAAAAGGTATACGTAAGACATTTATTTATTTATTTATTATTATTATAGTTTTGTGTTAAAAATAATACCCATCTCTTGTAGAATTGTATGTTCAGTTGTTTTAATGTCAGTTGTTTTAATGATTCAATGGAAGAATATATAAGTTTTGTATTTTATTATTTTTTTGATATATATAATTTTACAGTTTTATTTCAAAAAATATAAAATTTATTTTGATTTTTATTTAATTTATATACATATTTTGCTTTTAAAAACTTAATTTGAGTAGTAAAAAGTTTAAATCCTTTTCTAAAAGTTAATTTTTTTTTCCATTTTAAATATGCAATTCATCAAAATAAAATGTGATGTCTCACCAAAAATTTCTACCATTTATCTAAGAACTAAATATTAATATTATCTATGAAAAAAAAATACTTTTCATCAGGATCTAGTTAATTTAAAAAGAAAAATAAATTTTCAATTGAGATTTAATTAATTAACAAAAATAATCATAGACTTAATATATCTGGGAGTACGTATCTCAATTTGAATAAAAATTCAATTCAACATAATTAATGTGGGTTTTTTTTTCAATTACTGAGTGAAAATTATAAATTAAATAAGTGAAATTTGAGAATTTTGATTTATCACTTAGAAAGATAATAATTATATTGTAATATAAATTTATAAAAATTTTCATTTTTTTCATTCAATTTATTTTTATATTAATTTATTTATATTTATTTAAAATTACTATTTTATAATTATATTTTATTTAAAATAATTTAACGAATACCTTAGACAGTCATTAGAAAAATCATATATATATTAGAAATAGCTATAGATTAGCAAAAATAAATTATTAGGTAAAAAATAATATTTAAAATATTTAATTTTTAAAAAATTAAATTTTACTAAAAATTTAAATCAAATACAAATCTATTTAATTTTAATAATTCAAATAAAAAATTTAATCCCAATAAAATTTTATAATTCAAATTCTTACTATTAAATTCAAACATATTCTGCTGCTTTCAGTATCTGTACTTTCAGAAACAATTGTCAACAATTTTCAAAGTTAAATGTAATTTTAATTTTAATTTTTTTTTTATGTATAAAAAATAGTAATATTTTTAAAATTCAATTAATTTCCTAGAAAGCCAAAGGACAGCTGACAACTATTATTCACAGGTACTCTCATTTTCATTAAAAAGATAAAGAAAAAAAAAATAGAAAAAAAAAGGACGAACTGAAGCAACTTCCATTGTTACTTTCTTCATAAATATAAAATAACAGGCACCAATATTCCATAATATAGCAAATATTAGTCAATAACTTAATATTAATAACAACCAACAGATGGCATCATTGCCCAATTTTTTTTTAATTAGGCTTGTTATTTTAAAAAATAAAAGATATGAAGCCCATTGATCAATTTGAATGAGCATTTGAAGTGATAATATTTAGCATTTGAATTCTCAATTGTTAATTTGAAGTGTTTAATAAATTTAATATTTAATAAAATAACATTTCAAAATTTAATTGTGAGAGATTCAAAATTATAACAGAAACATTAAAAATTTAAATTTTCAATAGTTAAACATTTAATTTTTCAATAGTTGTTTAACTGTTAATTACTGATTATGAACTGTTAATCATCAATATTTAATCATAATTATTAAGCCAAACAAATTATATATTGTCTTTCAAAAAGAGAATACTAAATTTCATAAAGGATAGAAAATGAAGTGTTCACTCATGCACACATTCAAAAGGACCCAAACTCTCAAAATCTCTTTTATAATAAGAATATATTATAGTAACTTCTTATAATTGGGTGTCTCAAATTAATTTAATTACCATAACTTTTATGATTTTTTATAAGGTTAGGACAAGTTAAAATAAAAAAAATACATGTAATGATTTTATTTATTTTAAATTAATTCAAAATTAATTTATTCTTATTATTATATATGTTACATTATTTTTTATTCAATATCATTTACTAATTCTAAACAAGATTCCTTATTATGTCCTCTTACTATAGTTTTCTTTAGCTCTTTCAATGAAAATAAGTGATTCCAAGTAATTCTCATTGGTTTAATTATAAATTATTCATTTTAATTTTCTTAAGTAGAAGCTAATGCATGTCCTTAATTAATTAGTAATGCAATTAACTTGCATATGATTCCCCATCTCAACTTATACCCAAGCTATGGTTTTATTATCAACCAAATATAATGTAAGTTAGGTATTTCATAATTAGAAAAATAATTTCTGTTGGTTGAGCTTTGAAATACTAAGACTCAACTTTCTTTCTTTTCTTTTTTAAGCATATTGGAAAGGAAATAATAATGATAATAATAATGGCATAGAGTTGACTTCATTTTTATATATAATTCATAGAAAAATAATAAAATCTAGACCAATCAAAATCTATTTTTGATGTAATTATAGATCAATGATAACTTCAATGTTTTCCAATATATTTATAATTTACATATTGACTCAATTAAATTTTTTTTATCTAATAATTTAAATTTTGTTTTATATGATTTTCTAATAATTTAGAATGAATATATATTTTTCTTTTAATTAAATTATAATAACAAATTTATATATTTGCTTTTTTTTAAAAAGAATTGTTTGTTATGATTCGAGAGTTTAAAAATATTTGATTAAACTGAGAATCAGTCAACAATTTATGATATTTAAAATAATTTAATTAATAACAATGAATATTTTTTCTATGATTATATAATATTTAAATTTATTGAATCTTATTAATTTAAATTTGAATCAGGAGAGACATACAAAAAAGTAAAATTTTTTAAATATTTATTTTTCTATTCATAAATCTTGAATTCAATTAATTATGAATATATTAATTAATAGTTAAGTAGTTAATTGTTTATTTGCAATATAAGAAGCAAGGAATTCAATATACAAACCCAATTAATTATGATTTAAAATTTCTTTTTCTTATGTTGAGTTTCCATATATATAAATTCATTCTATTTTATTTTTCTAAATCTTGCTCTCTTTTTTCTTTTCTTTTAAGATAAAAAGAAAAAAAAAAAAAAGGAAAAGGTGGGTCCATTGATGAGTTACTATGATAAAATTCCTTCTGAAAATTTCTTTCTTCGTCTTTAATATTTCAATTTAAAAAAAAAAGTGTTAAAAAAATAAAGGAAAAAGTAAAGAAAAGAAGATGAAGAAGAAGAGAGAATTGGTAGAAAAAACAAAAAAGAGTACTATCAGGTATCCCCACAATAGCCAACAACTGCACAATGTAACTATAGGTGTCAACAGCTGTTGGGGGTATGCTAAACATCATCACTAGTATATTATTATTACGGCTTCATTAACATGTATATTTAAAGAATAAAAATTTATATAATATTAAAATAAATAAATTAAAAAATAAATTAAATAAATAAAAATTAAAAATTTTAATATACCATTTAAAATGATAATTATTATAGCAAAATATAATTATATTAAAATCTTTTTTTTTTCCTTATTTCATTCATTTTATATTAATTTACTTATATTTATTTAAATTTATCATTTTATAATTATATTTTATTTAAAATAACTACTCTTAATCAGTTTTTTTAGGATATTTATTGGAAAAAATTATTATTAATAATTTTACAGTAAAGTACTTCATGTATTAATTTTAATTTATCTCTACAATTTTATAAAAATAAATTATTTAAATACAATTATTCCATTCTTTTTATAGGTGAATAACAAGGACTTTATTTTAATAATATTTTCATTAATAAATGTTCAACCCTATATATCAATTCCTAAAAAGGTAGATAGAAATTTAAATTTCTAATGCAATTTGATATGGTAATTGAAATGCACCAATATATAAATTGAAAGAGATAAAAAAAAAAAAAAAAAAGTTTAACTAATTTTTATAGTGGTTTGGAGCAAATTCTTTTCTATTCCATTTCTCTCAAGTTTATAATTTAACATTTCATTAGTTATACGAGATTATATCGAACACTTAAAGTAAATTAGCTGATTCATAATTTCATCTTAATAATATATTTTTGAAATTTTGATCAATAATAAATATTTAGAATTTGGCCCAACACTTAAAAAAATAAAAAAAAAATTTGAAATTTAAAATCTCTCAATATTCACAAAGAAGCTGATATAAATATTAAAATTAATTCGCTCAATAACTTTTACAAATCAACACAAAACATATAAGTTTATAGCATAATGTGCTCTAAAAATAGTTAATGAATTTAAAATCTAAGGATCAATTAAATTTATTGGAATCTTTACTTTTTTATTTAGAAACATCTTACTTTTATAATTTTTGACTTCAGATAAAAAAATATAATTGTTCTTATCAGAAAATGACGTTTTTCATATTTATATTATCAATTAACGACTCTTTGATACTTTATAAATTTCGGTGATAACAATAAATTAATAACGATTGTTATTAATTAGTAATGTTTGTTACTTTGCTTTATAACACTCATAATTTTTTAAATAGTATTCATGAATTTATTTTTTATCTAAAATTTTTAATTTTGATCTCCCAAATATCAATAGTAAAAATTTGATAATAAGCATTATTAGTGATGGTGAAGAATTGATAACGGATGTTATGAACCGGTAACGAAGGTGAATTTTTTTTAGTAAAATATTATTTTTAATTGAAAAATATTAATAATACCAAAAAATAAATAAGAATACAGAATTTGCATGCACCCATGAGTAACAGAAGGATTCCTTTAAAAGGTGTCGTGTATATATAAGGACCTCAGAGCTCTATCAAATCCTCCTCACCTACTCTTCCAACTTCTGTATCTCTCTCTCTTTTCATCTACGTTTTTTTTCTTTCAGTAATTAACACACAGCAACTAGATCTTGACCACTCCATTTCTTAGTTTACTCATTTCTTGATTCTTGCTTTAATGGTTTCTTGATTATTTCTTTCTTTCTTTTTTAGCCAATGCTTTTTCTTGATATTTTCTTTCAAATCTTGATGGCAGAAAAAAAAATGAGCCACAAACCTCAAAGCCATGAATTACCAACACAAAAGAATTAGTTGGAGTTGTTGGTTTTGTGTGTGTTTCTTTCTTTCTTTTTTTCAAAAGAAATATATATATATACAAATAGTCTTTTAATTAATTTCTTTGTGGTGTCTCTTTCTCATGGTTAATTCTTGGATTTTGTTTTGGACTTAACAGAAATAGAAATAGAAATTGTGTTATACATATTCTTGGAGTACTTTTTTATTTTCTTATAACCATTTATTAAATCCAACTTGTACTCGCTTAGAGGCACATAAAATATGTAGATCTGACTTCTTCTTTTTTAACCCTTTTTGTGGCTCTCTCTAAATTTCATTTCATATACTACTTCTCTTTTTCTTCTCTTCTCTTCTCAATGCATGGATATTAATTGTTCATCAAGTTCTTCAACAACAACAACAGTCATTGTTTGCAGGTGCAGCATCACCAAGATTCACATGCAAATTCAAGGGCAGCTATATAGAATAGCTAATCATATTTGTGGATTATATATATAAACCTTTTCCCAAGGTTTTTTTTTTCCTCTCTGTTTTTACTTTTGACGGTGAGAATCTTGATGATGCTGCATCAGCAATAAATGGCTATAACTAAACTACAGTACAGTACAGGAAAATTGACTCGTGAGAGAAAAATATAAAGAAAAAGAATTGAATAAATCGGATCCAAGATTTTGTGCATATCTAATTGAATAAGGTAAAGTTAATTCAATCTTAATTTCATTAATCTTGGTTTTCTTTATTTATTCTTTCTAATTTCATCTACTTAAATTTTGATATAAATTCATAGCTAGCTTTTTGACATGAGTAGTCTAGATTCCCCCCTTTCTGTAATTGTTCTTCTCTTACAGCAAATGAAAGATGCTATTATGTGTAAGGACAGGCAGAATTAAAAATCACTGAATATATACAAATATATACAGATATATATATATATATATATAAGAGAAACTGGTTCATGTCCTTTCTGTTACAATTATTCTGATCATACTATGTTTTTATTTATTCTTAATATTATATATCATATATAAATCAAGGTTTTATTCAATTCTAGGGTTTTGGTTTGTTGGGTAGTGGGGGTGTATATGAATGTATAAAGCTTTGTTTTAACTATAACATTTGGACATGGTTGGTTATATAGTATAAGAAATATCTATATATCAATTTGTATAGAACAGAATGGTATCAATGAAATAGCAAAGCCAACCCATTATAACTTTACCATTTAATTGAATATCAACCTTAATTACCATTACTTTTTAGAGAATCAGTCAAATAAAACAAAATAAAAATGTCTATAGCATTAACTCATGTTTAAAATATATTATACATATATATGAATATAGTGGAGAAATAATTTCCCTTTTCAATTTTGAAATATATTCTTCTTGTAGACCATGAACATGTTTAAGAAGCATAGCTAAACATATATGTGTATATAAATATATTCTCTTGTTTCTTCTTTTCATGTTCAAGAAGCATAGCTAATATATGTATGTGTATATATATTTTCTTGTTTTTTCTTTTAACTTATCCAAATTTTTTTAAATTATTTCATATATAAATGTAGTTATTTCCTATATAGATGTTATTAGTCTTCTCATCTTTTTTGGAGTACTTCCAAAGGAATCTATAAGAAACTGTAGAGTTTCAATGTGCATGAAGAATATCAAAGAAAATATTTATTTATAACACTATTATATATTCAAATCTCACATTGGTTGCTCTGGCTGTCCCACATGCAAAACAATTTTTTTTTTTAAAAGAAAATTAATTATCTAATAATAATAATCTAAAGCCATAATTAGCTGTAACTCAGCATAATAAAAGATCATTAATTATGATGATCCTATGTGACTAAACATTATTTTCCCAACACCACATGATTATGCATGGGCTCAACTTTAGGATTTAAACTTTTAAATTCCTATATATAAATATATATATATAATTAATTAGATACTAATTAAAAGAGCAGTCAGTTGCAGTTAAAGTCGCAGGTTTAGTTTAGCAGTAATGTGTTTTTATGCATAATTAATTAATTGATTAATAGTAGTTAAGTAAACTATATATAGATGTGGACACAAGAAGGGTAAATCTACTCTAAATCTCTAGTTTCTTGGAGTATATATATATAATGTTAGTAGTTCCAAAAAGATAGTACTGTGGAAATTAAACAAAAGTGTTGATATGTGACCTCTTTATTAACCAGTCATGGAATTGAAGAATTGAAGAAGAAGAATCTAAAGCCATGTCATGTGGGGGCAATTAGTGACAAAAGCTGTTATGTCATTTGACAAGTGAATTGGCAAGAGCAACAAAATCATTCTTTCTTCTAATTATGTAAGGTCCACAAGTACATGGATTGAGTATAAAAAAACAACTTCAATATGTACTATGTGATCTTTGGCAAATCAGTTTTGCGAAGAAAATTTCTTGTTTGCATATGAAAAATAATTGCATTTTTGGATTTGTATGTGAAACTTCATCACTTCAATTAATTGATTGATGCATACTGCTATTGCTGGCTAGATGTATAATTTGTCTACCATTTCTTTAATTAGCTATCCTTTTTGCATTTGATAGCATATAATTGATAATCATCTATAGTTAATTTTATAAATTTTAACATAATTTCAACTATATTTGGAATCATTTTCGTACGCTTTCTAAATTATCTTGTTAGATTCAGAATTAATAATCAAACAACACTAATTGTTTTGGATAATGATTTTGACATGCAAATGCCACCAATAATTAGTTCTCTAATTTCCTGTTTTACGTATTTTTTTTCATGTTAATTGCTTGTCCTATCACTAATATATCTGATATCACTTGACAATACTTTTTTGATGCTTAAATCAATTACTTAATCCCTTAGAATTATCAAAAAGGAAGATCATCAGTATAGATGGAGTATTTTTTTGTGAGTGAAAAATTTACTTGTGCGAGTGAATAATTTTTTTTTATAGTGGCTCAATTAGATTGGTGAATGGAAATAGACGAATAGATAGTAACCTCTTAATGATGTTCTAACGGTGAAAATAAGAGTTGAAGTCTAAATTGATGGAACAACCAGCGTTTCTTGTGTTAGTCTTCTAATATTATGAAAATACTTAAGTACCGTAGTGGAGTAGCATTTTTGACTTCCAAATTCACTGTCTTATTTTGACATGAGTCATTTTTTTTAAGGTGAAGGTACTATTAGAGCTCTTAGTCTAAAAAATCCAACGAGTTGCTAGTTTTCGAGTTATAAGATCTTTTTTAGAATTAATCTCTAGAGATTGTTTAAGGTATTGCTAGTGTGGGGTGATGAATCTAGCTAACTCGGCCTGTATTAAGGAGCTCAAACTTAGAGGAGCTCAGATCCAAGGGTATTTTATATGAATAAAGTTATTGATTTTGAGTTTTAGGATGCTATTTTAGAACCGGTACCTCTTTGAATTTTTATTATTTCAATTCAAATCTATAAAATTTATTCATTCAGAATTAGATTTGAGGAGCCATATGCATAGCCTTAGATATTCATATTTATTCCTCACAAATATAGTTGCAATTACTATAATTAAATATATTTTAGAATTTCTTTTATTATTATAATTTATTTCTCAGTGTATATAATTATAAGATGGTTTTGATTTCCTTTTTTTTTTTTTTTTTCCTTTCTTTCTTGTGGTAGATCCACTAGCTCTTGGGCAAGCTATACAAAGCTAAAGGTAAGATTTTCCTCTTTCTCTTTTTTAGAAAAGAATTTATTTTTTTTATCCCATATAATAAAATTTGAATGTGCGTTGAAATTAAAATTTGAAATTCCTATTTTATTCTCATTCTTTAATAATAAATTGTGAAATTACTTTTTATTTTATTTGAAAATTTTCTCTTTTTTTCAGTAATGAAGATCATGATTTACTTATTTAATTATAAAAAATAGAAACTAAAGACATTGCTCAAGTAAAAGAGTTCATTTAATTAATTGTACATAACATATTAATTTCTAGAAGATATACATTTACTTCTGAGATAATAATAATAATACTTGATGAAGTCTTGAGCATTTTCTGGTAGAACTATGCCTTTGGGTGACTGTAAAATAGAGAAAAGAGGTTACACTGGAGGGGTTCCTATGAAAAATCCTCTGATATTTTAAGTCAAGCTCTATTTTGATAGAGTAATTGTATATTGAATAGTAAATAAATTAAAGAGTATCTTTTGCTCTTTTCTTTTATAGAGAAAAGTACCTTGCTGTTGAAGATTTGATAACATCATTATTCCAAAACACTTGAAAAAATTGAGGATTTGAATGAGGATTTGACTAACAGTAATTTAAGATCACTATACCTTAACCAAACCACCATGTCTTGATTGAACCATCATGCCTTGACCAAATCACTATGTCTTGACCGAATCTCATGTCTTTGGCCAAATCACTATATTTTTAACTGAATCACAAGGTTCATACAAACCATACCTCATATTTTTATACCATATTATGGCTTATAATTTTAAGATATGGTATTGTCATTTGTGCCAAATTTACCTTATACCAAATCATAGCTTATAGTTTTAGGGTATGATATTGTCATTTGTACTGGATTCACCTTATATCGACCTATGACTTAAAGTCAAAATTTGAGTATTATCATTGATTGAATTTCAAATCTTTAGTCAAACCATCATATCCTCAATCAAATCACAAAGTTCATATCAAATCACACTTCATATCTAGTTTTATTGTGTAGTATTATCATTTATGTCAAATTCACCTTAAATTGAACCATGATTATTATCAATATTAAATAATAATATATTTTTTATGGAGTGAATCATGATAATTGATTAGTAAGAATTGGGGTATTTTGAAATTAGCTAGGGGCAACAACTAATTGCTTGTTCTAAAATACAACAATTAATTAGGTTTATCAAATGAGTTGCACTCATCAAATTTCTCTTTTTTATTTTTAGGAAATAACCTTTTGGTGAAACTTGAATTTTAGATAAAAAATTTAATTTTTACTGACGATAAATAAGAGAAATGAATAATAATGTAAAAAAAAAAAAAAGGGATCATGGTAATTATTAAATTTACAACTGGCTATATAATCATCATTTCATCTAGAGGGTCAAGATTCCCCTAATTACACTTGATATAGTTATGTAGTATTTACTCATTACTGTACAATTACCTTTCTTCTCCTTAATAGTACACTCTGTAATTTTTCTGGTTACTTATTTACCCGAAGTTAATACTGCAAAACATTCACATCTTGTTTAGTTGTGAAAAATAAGATTTTATTTTTTAAAAAATAATTTCAAAAAAATAAAAAATAAATAAAAATTAGTGTAGTTAGAATTATTTTTTAATTAAAACACTAAAAAAATAGTTTCTTGACTTTTTCAAATCTATAACTAATATAAAAAAAATTATTTTTAGTAGTTTTATATTATATTTCTTACCCTTGTTTGTTTTGGTGGAAATGGAGAGAAAAAAAAAATTGAAGTCATTTCCTTTATTTGGTGCACTAATTGGAAAAAGAAAATAAAAGAAAGAAGGGAAAATATGATTTCTTTAATTGGCTTAAGGAGCAAAATAATTTCTCTCTATTTTGGAGAGAAATGGAGGAAAATAAAAAGTTAAAAAGTGTGAAAAATTAAAATTATTAAAATACCATATTTTTTTCTGTTTTATTACTTAAAATAAAGTTATGAAGAGAAATTTACTGTAAATTTATCTTCATTTCCTCCTTTATACAAGTAGGAAATCCAAATAACATAAAATAAATTATTTTTTTTTTTTTTTATCTTTTCATTTCTCTTATTTAATTTTCCTTCATTTCATCCGCTCAGTTAATGCACGAACAAAGCATTAGTAAAGTTCAAATATTTTCATTGAAACATACAAGATTTTCTATAATGAAATTTTTTTTCTAACCTATGAATTCTAAATGTTTTTTTTTATACTATTTCTTATATTATTTTTATGATCTCATCGTATTTTTAAATTATAACTGTCAATATCTGTATTGCAAGATAAACCAACTCATAAACATCACAAGCTAAAAGTTTAGTCATCTTTCACTCTCTTATTTAATTTATTTTTAGTATTAATTATTGTGTTTAGAATTGTTTTAATTTATTGCAGTATGTCTTACTTGCTTTAATTTCAACTGAATACTAAATAAAGAGAAAAAAAGAGAGAGCACAACCAATGATCCTAAAATAGAATCAGCCGTTGAACATTCACATGCAGTAATAAATTTAAGCAATAAACATACAAAGAAAGAGACAGATAATTTAAAAGTGATACTTTGATTTTTTTTTATCCTTCCCTGCTGAGTCCTTTCCACTGAACTACCACTAATGAGTTTCAAAAATGCCTTCTTAATTGCGATGCTTGCAATTCATGAAGGCAAGTTTCTGGATAAAGAAAGAAAAGTCTCCCTTTTACTGTAAATGGGTCTTGTCCCTCCCTCCCTCATTCAATCTCTCTCTACATCTATTTTATCATCAGCTTTGAAATTCAATTATAAATGTGTTCCAAAGGTAAATTATGTGAAATTTAAATGAATTTCATTTTATTTTAAATATGAGAAATTAATAAATAAATTTTATATTTGTAATTATTTTTTATGTAATACTAAGAAATTATATCTTCAAAAATAGGTAAATAAAACAAGTAAGAACCCTTTTTTTGTGGTTTTTCATTTATTATATCTACATGTTTTTGTTCTTAATATCAAGTAGCTAAAAACATTTAAACATATCAGAACATAATATAATTGTAAGTATATATATTGTCAGATAAAAAATTTATATTCTATTATCTCTTCCTATTCTAAAAAAAACCTAAAAAAACATTTATTAATAATACAATTTTCTTTGATCAATAAACAATAACCGAAAACATCATAAATATATTTTGTTCCTATAATAAGGTTCTTAAATTAGGATAAAATTATGTAAAAGCTAGCCTCTATAATTATAAACACTAGCTTAGTTTAAAAATTTTGATATCTAAAAACTAAAATTAATGTCTTTTGTAAATTTACCTTAATCTAATGACAAAAACAAAATAAAACTTTTAGAAAAATTGCAGTTATTATCCAAACTTTTAAAATAGCCTATTTTATTTTAATTTCAAAAATTAATTACAATTATATGTCACATCCCACTTTTAGAATGTGACGGTCCTAAAATACGGGTAGACCTAAAATCACCGGAAACCCGTAGAATCCGCTAACAATTCAGATATCAATCATTCATTCTTAACTCATTATTTAATATTCAAATTCCATTATTTACTTGTAAATTTTTCAGAAATTTTGCCATAGTTTTTTGTTGTAATTTTAATCTTATTCTCGACCCAAAATCGGGTCTTTCAACAATTATACAGCCTGCACAAGAATTATTTTTTTTTCACTCCCAATAATTTGTCATGCTCATACTCTCGACTTCATAGTTTATACAGATATACATAACACTTCTAAAATCTCTATTAAAACAAGTGAATTTCATTTTAGCTATTTCAATATAATTGTCTTTATCACTTTACTATCATTACACATTATAGTCAATCATCACTAAACTTTAATAGCAAATTACTTAAATGTCAATTACTTTACTGTTCATATATTATTATAGTACTTAATTACCTAATTATACACAGTACCATGAAACTCTAAGAGTTGACACTTATGACCTTTAGTGAATAAAATTCTACCTTGATGTACTTGATGTCTCAAGTCGAAAAAAAAATTGACTTGGAATTAACCTTCTCTATCTCATCTCTGTGAAAATTATAAATCACTATAGGGTGAGTATAACTCAGTGAGTAAAATACATATATCATACTTATAAGGTCAATTCTTCTTAATAATAAAGAAAGGCTAACAAGATATATTTGAGAATATTGGTTAATAATAAATAGATAGAGATTATGTCAATAAAGAAATATGGAATACATAGGTCATTGCTCAATAAGTCAATAATAATAGTAAGAAGTATGACAGAAAATTTTGAGTCAATATAATCCACATAGAAAAGCTACATATCTCGGTAGCAATCAATCAATTTGAGCATAAGGTTGATCAGACCTTATAGTCAAGACCTTACTCCTTCCTAGTTAGGGTCCGCATAGAATACTCATTGTGCACAATACCGATGTGGTAAACCCTACCCCATCGGTAGGCCTTTCTGTCATAATTATATCATTATAACAATGGGATTCACATAGAATAGTTATATAACAAATAATCATATTTAAGGTTCTATATCAATAATCAAGAGTCAATAGAAGAGATATTCAAGTAATGAAGATAATTAAGGAACTTCATGTAATTCATATATATAGATATAATCAAATTTTAGCAAAGCCAATTTAGAATGAAATAAAAGTCCAAAGTAAAAGGATTCAATAATTCCAATGAAATAAGACAAAACATTGATATGTGTATATTACTCACCTCACTGAATACTTTTTATTGCACTTTACTTATTCTTTTCGTTTCCAATTCCATTTCCTTGGTTCATTGCTCATATGCTCATAGTATTCATCACTATCTTTCTGTCACACCCCAACTCCAGTGGTGCGACGGTCCTAGGGCAAGGGTAGGCTTAAGGCCACCATAAACCCGTAGAACTCACAGATTCAGAATCTTACATACAATTATATCACATATTTACATCATGCCATAACATATCATAATCCATTCAAGCATAAATCATTTCTTTACTATACAATTCCATATCTTTCTCTTGTTCCTTAATGATCTAAAGAAGACATCTCTCATCAAAGAGGAACAAGAGTATCCAAAGGATAATACTTATACATCAACATATTCTAGTATACCCAAAAGACTAGCTACAGAGCCCTAGAATGTACTCCAATACATATGATATCACAATATCATTAATAATTATACAAAGTATCTCAAAGAATAATTACAATAAAACTTCTTCGAGAAAATAAATCAAGAAGCTTGATCTTCTCCGCTAGCTCCTTCACGAGCTAAACTATCATCTGAAATCCACAGAAGAGGAGTGAGCCTTCAACTCAGTAAGATATGAACATGTAGTAGAAAGGAGTGCATATACATACTTATATAAATGCAAAATTTAGGAGAAACATTTCTTTCAAGATCATAATCAGAATCAGGATATAGCTAAGTTTACAAGAAAATAGAAGTGCTCACAATCAATTTGCACTATCAAATATCATGGTAGAACTACAGAATGATCGATAGCCATGCTACCTCTCATAACAGAGCGCATCAGTAGACCTTGCTACCTTATCGCAAACGCATGCTTGGCCACGCATACGCCTAGAGCTCCTGGTCCCCTCTAGGTGGAACACTGGTACAGAACTCTACCAGCTGAGTTCCCAAAGTGCA
>CANXYC011017099.1:0-70383 GCA_948193065.1 Aleurites moluccanus | reverse complement strand
GACATCCCGCCCAATCTGCATCACTGTAGGCAGCAAGAGTGAGTTCAGATCCATTAGGAAAAAATAGTCCACGTGTAGGAGAGCTTAGGAGGTATCTTATAATTCTACGAACAGCTGTCATATGAGGTTGTCGAGGTGAAGACATAAATTGACTGACTTGATGGACTGCATAAGAAATATCTGGCCTAGTGACAGTTAGATAGACAAGACTGGCAACAAGTTGGCGATACAAGGTGGAATAAGGAAAAAGGTCACCATCTCTTGTGTATTTAACATTCACTTCCAAATGTGTATCCACAGGAACAGAATTTTCTAAACCAGCCAAAGCAATGAAGTCTTTAGTATACTCGTGTTGGTTTAGAAAAATGCCTTTATCAGTGTGATGCACCTCTAACCCAAGAAAGCAATTGAGTGGACCAAGATTCTTCATTTGAAAACTAGCATGAAGAGACTCTTGAAGTTGAGCAATGAAAGTTGAATCAATGCCAATAATGATAATATCATCTACATATATAAGAAGAATAACATTACCTATGAAGTCTTATGCAGAAACATAGAGTTATTATACTGGCTTTGCACAAAGGAAAGCCCAAGAATAGTCTGCCTGAATTTTTCAAACCAAACCCTTGGCTTGCTTTAACCCATAAAGAGACCTGTTCAAATGACATACATCAGTTGAAGAGGTGCCTTTCAGCCCTAGAGGAAGATGCATATAAATTTCTTACTGCAGTTCCCCATGAAGAAATGCATTCTTCACGTCCATTTGGGGAATTGGCCAAGCTTTTGAGGCAGCGATAGCTAAGTATAGTACGGACATAAGTAATTTTGGCCACAAGAGCAAATGTTTCTTCAGTCTACGACATATTCCTGATTGTTTCCAAGAGCTACAAGTTGCGCTTTGTATCTTTCCAAAGACCCATCTGATTTTAATTTTACATTATACACCCATTTACAGCCTATGAGTTTAACTGAATTTAGACATTAAACTATTTCCCATGTGCGATTCACCTCTAGTGCATTTAGTTCCTCTTGCATTGCTTGCTGCCAACACTCATGTTTCATGGCCTAAGTATAACAAGGTATAGGAATAGGGGACAAAGTAGCAGCCAAAGATGTAGGAGAGAAGCCATACCTATCAGGTTGTTTAGTTTGGTGAGTTGACTTGCGACGTGGTGCTGGAGTAGGTGGAGATTCAGGTTCAGGTGTTAAAATTGAATCATGCAAAGGGTCTTCATGACAGGCACGCCTTTCATACACAAAACCTGGTTTAAATCTAGCTGTAGAAGATGTTAAAGGTAGAATGTTGTAATTGGAAAAATCTAGTAAGAAAGATAGTAAAGGTAAAGATGAAGTTTTCATAGTATAAATGAAAAAATACTGATTCACAAAGAATATGACATTTCTTGAGACACGTATCCTTTTAGTAATGGGTTCATAGCATAGGAAACCTTTTTTATGAGAAGCATATCCAAGAAAAGCACACTTAACAGATTGGGCTGAAAGTTTATTTCTTTCATTTGGAGGTAGGTGGACAAAACAAACGCAAACAAGAGTATAGAGACTAGAATACTTGGGCTAAAAATGATACAGACGATAATATGGTGACTCGTATTGCAATTTAGGAGCTGGAAGACGATTAATTACGTAAACTGCAGTACTAAGAGCTTCAACCCAAAACCTAGGTGGAACGGATGACTCAAGTAGCAAAGTTCGAACCATATCAAGAAGATGGTAGAACTTTGTTTTTGCCCAATTTAAAGCTAGAACAATCAAACACAACATCTTTGGAGCAAAATTGAGTCTTATTGTCAAGTAAACCAGACTTCAGTACATGAAGCAATATCTTTGGGTTTGGATGGCTTAAACGATTATGCCACAATTGACTCTGATTTTCAGAAGAAATACTCACAAAGGAGAACAAATTGGAATCACACACAGTGGCTAGTATGTGTAAAGGAAAAAGTCGCCCCCATTTAGGTCCCTTTGCGATTATCTTCCCCGACACCTGATCCTACACAATACAACCAAATCCAGAAAATAGGACATTACAATTATTCTCAACCAATTGCCCAATAGAGATAAGATTACTAGTCAAACCAGGAGATAAAAAAAAACCTCTTTCAAAGAAGAGGAGACATCACCAATGGTTGTAATTGGTAAAGACTCCCCATTTGCCGTATGGATTTCCTCATTACCATTATAATTCTTGACATTGGAAAGGCTCTTCGAAGAATAGGTCATATGATTTGATGCTGCAGAATTAAAAAGCCAAAGATTTGAAGCAGATTTGTGGTTACTTGAAAGTCCAAAGGCTGAAAAGGCTGAAAATATCATCTGCTACACCATTTTGGGTGTTACAGAAGCTGGGACAGCGGCTGGAGATGAAGTAGCAGCTGGAAATGAAGCAATTTGTGAAGATATATTGGACTCAAAATTGATATTAGCACCAGCGGTCTGCACAGTGGCTTGGAAAGCTCAATGATATTTATTTTGTGGTCAGATCGAGCATGTTTTGATGATATGCCCCCTTTTCTTTGCAGTAATTGCAAAACTTCTTCAAACAATGAGTTGCAATGTGACCAAATTCGTTGCAACTATAGCATTTAACATTCCTCATGTCTCGACCTCTTTGCTTCCTGTTTACAGCATAGGCAATATTAGGGGAATCAACAAGAATCTTTTGTTGTTCCATAGCTGTTTGTGTTAGAGAACGATGCTCCTCTCTTAGAAGTTCACCCAAACAAGTATCAAGTGATGGTGTTGGAGAGCGACTCATCAAATTAGATCGAATAGTTTCAAAATCTGGACGCAATTTCATCAAAAACTGATCTCTTTTGCTAGTTTCATGGACTGTTTGGATAGCAGATAATGATTCTGTAGGGACTTTAGCATACACAATGTTAGTGTATTCAGTCCACAGGTTGAGAAAACCAAAATAGTATGCTTGCACAAACAAGCTTCCATGAGAATAGTTTGCAATATCAAATTCCAATTGAAATCTTCTAGCATCATTATCTTGGTTGTACACACGTTTCAAATAATCCCACATTTCTTTGGATGTTCTATAGGGTCTAAGATTCAATAGAATATGAGATTCTACAGAACCCAAGATCCAGCTCATTATACGCGCATCCTTTACTTCCCACTCAGCCTCTTTCGTAACATCTTTTGGTCTAGAACTAGATCCATCAAGATGTCCCCACAACTCTTTCCCTTTGACATATGTTTCGAATTGAAATTCCCAAGCAAAATGATTTTTTCCTGTAAAACGAGTGCAAAAAGACTCAAACTTTTCAAAAGACATGGTTGTTGTAACAACTTTCCACTTAAAACTGGAAAACTAAAATCTCAGATAAACTCAGAATTCTGAACCAAGAAAAGACAAGACAGAAAGAGCAACATAATCGCAAAATTTTGAAAACAGACTCTGATACCATGACAGAGAAAGATTTTACTGAAAAAGGATACCACTCCCTTTGGGTCTCTTCCCCATATATAAATAATTCAAGGCTTAATTACAGCAAACAAATCTCCTCAATCTAAGCATTTACTAAATATAGATTTACCCTCAAAAAGGAAACAGAATATACAGGTCAACCATATTTACAGTAAACAATGAAATTAGATCCTTGATTTTCATCATACAGCAATGTTAGCTTGTCATGTGACAGCTAGCATTTACATGTGGAAACCCTAACAATTTAATATTGGTGAAATTAGGGTTTTAAAGTGGAAAGAATAGAAAGGAATAGAAAATAGAGATACAAAACAGAGAAGAAAAGAGATAATGAAGAGTGAGAGAGAGAGAGAGAAGGATTAAAGAAATAGGAGAGAGAATTCTGGAAAGAAGTAGAATTTTATTAGAATGATCAAATGAATTCTGATTATGCTTATCCCTAGCTTTTATACAACTTTAAGAGTCAGTTTATTCTACAATAGCTTTACAGTTAAGCTAATCTACTTAACTGCCTAACAATATCCTCTATTTTCATATCACATTATTAACAGCTATGCCAACTAGCATTTAACTGCCTATCCAACTCTATTTAGCTTCTATCTTAAGCCTTTGACTTATTTATTCAATCAAGGCCTATTTCTTCTATACTTTCTTCTATAATATGTAACAATATCCCTCTCATTAACTCTTTCTTGTCCCCAAGAAAGAGTACAATCTGGAAACTGAGCTGCCACAAAAGTCTCATCCTCCCAAGTAGAGTCTTCCATAAGTAAATTCTTCCATTTGATCAATCCTTGTAGAATCTCTTTATTATCCCTAGTGATAGTCCTAGTTTGCAAGACTTGCTCAGGCTACACAATAATAGAATCATTTGTCATAACTAGTAATTCTAAGAGAGGTGTGACAGCTTCTCCTAACTTCTTTAGCAATGAAACATGGAATACAGGATAGATAGAAATAGGAGGTAATTGGAGTTTGTAAGCTACAGGACCTACCCTAGACAGCACCTGAAATGGTCCATAGTACCTGGCAGAAAGCTTAAGTTTGTTTCTTAGTGCTATAGATGTTTGTCTACACGGCTGCAGCTTCAAATAAACCCAATCACCAACTACAAACTCTCTTTCAGATCTATGTTGGTCTTGTTGTTTCATTATGTTTCGTGCTAGTGTCAAATTCTCCTTAAGAATGTCCAGCATTTGTTGTCTTTGCTGCATAAGCTCTCCCATAGCTGCCACTTTAAAGGTGCAGGTAGTATCACAGGTGGAAAAGGTGGTGTGTAGCCATATAAGGCCTCAAATGGTGACATTTTAATGGCAGTGTGGTAGGAAGAATTGTACCACCACTCTGCTAATGCAATCCAGTTACTCCAGCCCCTAGGTAGTAGGTGAGACATGCACCTCAAGTATCCTTCCAAGCATTGATTCACCCTCTCAGTTTGCCCATCTGTTTGGGGGTGATAGGTAGCAACGTAGGCTAGGGAAGTGCCCAAGAGGCTGAATAATTCCTTCAAAAACAGGCTTGTAAAGATTTTGTCTCTATCGGAGACAATAGTGTGTGGGGTTCCATGGAGCCTAAAAACCTCGTTCAAGAACAGTTTAGCTATTGTGGAAGCTGTAAAAGGGTGGGATGAGGGTAAGAAATGTGCATATTTAGTCAATCTACTCACAACCACTAAAATGGTATCCTTCACCTTTGATTGTGGTAGTTATTCTATAAAGTCCATGGACAGGTGCTGCCAGGCTTGGGACGGCATTGGTAAGGGCTGTAATAGCCTAGGATATGGACAATGATCAGGTTTACAAGTAGCACATACCTCACACTGCTGTATCCAATCCTTGACTTCCCTTAACATTCCAGGCCAATAAAAATGTATGGCATAGGTGGCCTGAATTCCAAAGTGACCCCCAATTGCACTATTATGATAGGCTTGAATTAACTGTTGTTTAAGTGTAATGTGGCAGCTAATATATAGCCTGTCTTTGACCATCAAGAGCCCATTCTTCAATTGGCAATCTGGATATGCAGCCTTGCCTATTGCAAGCTGCTTCACCAATGCAATAGTTGTATCACCTTGCTCATGAGTATTGACGATATTGTGCATCCATGTTGGCACTTGAGAATACAATGCATATGCACTATTGTGTTGCTGTTGGTTCTGTATAGTTCCTTTCACTTGCTGCAGCTGGTTTTCTGCCCTTCTAGATAGGGCATCTGTTACTTTATTTTCATTGCCCTTTTTGTACAGAATCTTATAGTCCAACCCTTGGAGTTTGGAGATACCCTTCTACTGTAAATTAGTATGCAATCTCTGTTCTAAGAGGTATTTGATGCTCTCATGGTCAGTCTTGATTAAAAACTGTCCTTGCTCTAAATAGTGCCTCCACTTAGTGACTGCATAGGTGATTGCTAAGAGCTCCTTCTCATATACTGACATGCACTTACTTCTTGGACCAAATGCTTTAGAGATAAAAGCAATATGATGCCCTTGTTGTTGCAAAACAACCCCCATTCCCCAATTGTTGGTATCTATCTCCACAGTGAGGGATAAGGAAAATTTTGGTAAGGCTAAAACAGGGGCCTTAATCATTTTCTCTTTGAGCACTTCAAAAGCTAATTGAGCTGCTGAATTCCATTTGAAAGTTTCCTTCTTAAGGAGGTCAGTCAAGGGTCTGCTTATAATGCCATAATGCAGAATAAACTTCCTGTAGTAACCAATTAGTCCCAAAAAAACCCTAAGCTCCTTCACAGTTGTTGGAGTTGGTCATTCTTGCATGACATTTATTTTTTTTAGGGTCAGTAGCTACCCCCCTACCTGAAATGATGTGGCCTAGGTGTTTTACGTCAGTTTGGGCAAAGGAACAATTGGAAAGTTTAGCAAATAAGGTTTGATCTTTGAGGGTTTGAAAGGTTATAGTCAAGTGTTATAAGTGGTCCTCCCAATTCCTGTTGTAAACCAATATATCATAAAAAAAAAAATAGGATAAATTTCCTAAGATAAGGTTGGAAAATATTATTCATAAGAGCTTGTAAAGTTGTTGGGGCATTAGTCAACCCAAAAGGCATGACAGTGAACTCAAAATGCCCATGATGGGTTCTAAAGGCTGTCTTTTGGATGTCGTCTGATTGCATCCTAATTTGGTGATACCCAGCCCTTACGTCCAACTTGGAAAATAGTTGTGCTCCATGTAGTTCATCCAATAAATCTTCTATAATAGGAATGGGAAATCTGCCCTTAATGGTTTGGTCATTGAGTCTCCTATAGTCTATACAAACCCTTCAACTCCCATCCTTCTTTTTGACCACCAACACAAATGAGGAAAAGGGACTTGTACTTGGCTGTATTACTGAGTTTTTCTGCATCTCAGTGACTAACTTCTCAATTTCTTGCTTCTGAAAATGGGGATATCTATAAAGTCTGACATTAACAGGCTAACTGTTTGGTAATAGAGGAATAGCATGGTTATAGCTTCTAAATGGAGGTAGAGTTGTTGGTTCTAAAAAGATTTCTTTATAGGTTTCTAGTAGAGGTTCCAAGTCTGCATGAGTTGGTACTGAGGTCATTTCCAGAAGTGACAGGTTTGTTTTAGGTGTAATTGATAAGTCAGCTTTGGGGTCTAGGTTTAAGGGTCTAGGATTGACAATGTCACAAGTGCAAAACAACGGTAATTGAAAATTCTGACCTCTTTTCTTCATAATTTTATTTGTGCCCCTCCAAACACTCTCTTCAAATATTCCCTTAAGAGTCACTAACTTCCCATTCAATTGGAATGTTATGCTAGAGTTCTTGAAATCAAACAAGACTAGATTGAAGCTCCTCAACCAATCCACTCCCAAAATCATGTCAAAGTTGCCTAATTCAAGAACTCTCAAGTTAAAAGAGATCTCCTTGGTTTGCACTCTCCATTTAAAGGACCAAATGTGGTGATTGCAAGTTAGACTTCTTCCATCAACAACCTTGATTGTGGTTGCAGGTAGTCTTACCAAGGCCAGCTTTAGTTCCTTGGCAATTCTCTAGTCAATGAAGCAGTTAGTGCTTCCACTGTTGATCAGTATAACCAATTGCCTATTTTGATGGCTTCTCACAATTTTAATGGTTTCTACCCTTTGACTTCCTTCTATGGCATGCACAGATAATTCTAATTCCTCTTCCTTTATGTCTTCCTCATAGTCCCATTCTCCTTGCCTAACTTTTGTCTCCTCTTTACATGCAATGGCTGCTAAAGTCTTTGATTTACATTGGTGGCCAGGGAAATATCTCTCCCCACACTTATAACAAGATCTTGAAACATTCCTGTTATGGGGTGGAGGTGGTGGAAAGGGTTTTGAGGTGGTATTGTTTGATTTAGGAGGAAGAGTAGTGAGCTAGTTGTTAGGGTTTTGTATTTTTTGGGTGAAAAGGTATGGTCTTGGTATGTTAACGGGATTTGGGGATTTTGGAGGGTGTGGATAATAAGGAAGTTGTTTAATAGTAGTAGGTGTTGTGGTATAAGAATTGTTTCTGCTTTGGTTGATTGCAGATCTTTGGTTCCAAGAATTATAGCTGTTTAGGTAGTTTTTATTAGGGTTAGGGATAAGGTTCTTGGAAAGTACCCTCTCCTGCAAACTAGCCACTTCTATTGCCTTATTTATGTTTGAGGGTTTCATCATTCTCCCTATAAGTCTAATTTCCTCCTTAAGTCCCCCCATGAATCCGGATAGGAAATGTTTTTTCTTAAATTCAAGCATAAATCTCTACAATCAAATCCTCAAATCTATCCAAATATTCCTCTACAGTACCCTCCTGTCTCAATTTCATAAAGTCTTCTACAATATCATTCATGTCCTCATCGCCAAACCTCTCACACGGGGATCTCTCAAATTCATCCCAATACCTAATTCCCCCTCTATTCCAATTTTGAAACCAAGAGTCAGCCCTATCTGTTAGATACAAACTGGCCAAACCAACTCTCTGCTCCTCAAGAACTTGGTAAATATCAAAGTATTTAGCACACTTCTTTAGCCAAACCCTAGGTCCTTCACCATCAAAGGTTAGCAATTTTACCTTAGGAAAGAATGGATTCTCGATTCCTGAGTGATTGTCTCCCAAGTAATTGGTTGCATTCCTCAGGTCTGCTTCTGAATGCACTAGAATTGCAACCCCACTCGAATTGCCAATCCAACCCCCAGGAGGATTTGAAAGCAATCCCCTCTCTCAAGGCATAACACTTTTGTTACCCCTTAATTCTCCCATATCACCATAAGTCTCAGGTTCTTTACCTTTGTCTAGGGCTAATCTACTCATGAATCTCCTTAATTCATCAAAGATTTCCCTGTTTTTAATGTTGGTTTCCCTAACTTCATCTTTGAACTCCTTGAATTCGGCAATATTCTTCAATGTAGTCTCTCACAGAACCTGTAATTACTCTTGCACTTCTGCCATTCGAACTCCCTCATTATTAACCACCAGAGACTTTGTCATATTGTGCTGGTTATGTGATCAGTTTCAGAGTAAATTCCCCTTCGTAGCAAGCTCTAATGCCAAAGGATTGTGGAAACCCTAACAATTTAATATTTGGTGAAATTAGGGTTTTAAGGTGGAAAGAATATAAAGGAATAGAAAATAGAGATATAGAACAAAGAAGAAAAGAGATAATGAAGAGTGAGAGAGAGAAAAATTAAAGAAATAGGAGAGAGAATTCTAGAAAGAAGTAGAATTTTATAAGAATGATCGAATGAATTCTGATTATGCTTATCTCTAGCTTTTATACAGCTTTAAGAGTCAGTTTATTCTACAACAACTTCACAGTTAAGCTAATCTACTTAACTGCCTAACAATATCCTCTATTTTCGGATCACATTATTAACAGCTATGCCAGCTAGAATTTAACTGCCTATCCAACTCAATTTAGCTTCTATCTTAAGCCTTTCACTTATTTATTCAATCAAAGCCTATTTCTTCTATACTTTCTTCTATGATATGTAACAAGATCATCCACAGTTAGATCCAAGGCCAAATTGGTTTCCCAATTAGCCAATTAAATGAATCGTCAGGAAGGATGACAAGACAACATTCCAATCGGTGACTTGAAAAATCATAACATGTATGTGTTTCAAAGTTCAGACGTACCATGTGTAGATTGCACAATTAAGGATGGAAACGTTTTTGTCAACTTCTCGAGCGATGCCAATGCATCTTCTACAGGTGCACCAAATGCATTATCATCAAATTCCATAAGATGCACAAACTCCACACCATAATTGAACTCCTGCCACCAGAAAATAATTTAACTTCTTGCCATATATTGCCAGCATAACCCAGAAATCAGACATGATTTTGCAACATCAGAAGTAAATAAAAAGGAAAAAACACTAAATATCAATACCTTCTACATAGGATGAAAATTAGAACTTAAAGTTCTAAAAGGTGAAGAGAATACATACATACACACACATTGATAGAGGGAGGGTGCTGGGAGGGGCCCAAAGTTTCAGATTTTCACAAAGCAAATTTTGTTAAAATTTGACCATGTATTGAGTTTAGCCTACCTATTATTAGATCAAAAAATTCCCCAAATATATCAGGTAAGCTTTTTAATTATAGTTTTACTGTGAATTTTTCCCTTTAAGTGACAATGAAAAATTAACGTTTAGCTTAATGGTCCGTTATATTAAATTAAATTGGTCCAATTTAATGATTTATAACTTTTAAATAATTTATTTCAAACAAGAATCTAAATTTGTCTTAAACTAAAAATTCATTGAGAAAACAATCCACTTAATGATTATTTGTAAATCATGGTTTATCACCCTCCTGTAGCTGCTACACTCAGCTTTCTTAATGAATTTCTTGATTATAAATTCATAACAAAAATCAAACAGCACAAATATAGATAAGTGAATTTAACTTAATAAATAATCAAATAAAATTTAATTTATATATTATATAGTACAATTTGTATAAAAAAAATGAAAAATTACAATATAAATAATAAACCAGAGTAAAGAGCAATCTAACTTGGAATATTTAAATTGATTTTTTACATATAAATATTGTTATATTTGATATTTTATTGTATTTTTAATCATACACTGAAATATATGGAAGTTAACCTAGATATATATAGCATATTAATGCAAATTATGATATAAAAATTTGGACCCCTTGAGAACAATTTTTGGTTTTGTCACTGCATCTGCACGCGCACGTGCTCACACACACACACACACACACACACACACACACACACATATACATATATATAGATATAGATATAGATATAATTCCCTTACCAGATAATAATTTTTCAGCATTTACATGGATGGAATTGATTTGATTTGATATGTAAGTGTCATAAGCCCTATATGCAAAGACAAGTGATCGAAGAACCAAAAGATTTTTTATCTCATTCAAAGAAGTCTCACAACAATAAATCGAAACTTAAAAGAATATATTATGTTTTTGACTTCTAACCTCCCCTTTACGAAATATAGGAGGAATATCATCTTCTACTTCAGATTCATAATCTACATTAATTAATCCCTGCAAATATGCAGCAAACTTGAGTCAAACAAGCAGAGCATCTGAGCAAAATTTAAAAAAAAAAAAAATCCATATGTTACATGATCAGAAGTGAAAGGAATTAAAAATTTTGAGTACTATAGTTTTGGTGTTTACATGTTAGGGCATACATGGCAGTAAGGCATTACATGCTCCTTGAGAACTTTCAAATAGAAAGGATTCTCATAAAACTTCTCAACATCTTCCTTTCTTTGGAAACGCATGAAAACAGCATGAGTATAATTTTCTACAGCATCATTGGCGATGCGTCCTACAAAAGAAAAAAAGAAATCTAAATGATTATTTAATGTACGATGGTTCAAAATATATATGTGCATGCCTAAGAAATAAAACTGGCTCCTGAATTCTGGACTCATACAACAGAAGTATATGAAATTTGTAGGTATGGGCTTGACCTAGAGTTCCTTTTTAAGAAAAGGAAGGCAAATGAACAATCAGATTCAATTTCTATTAGTTAAAACACAGATTGTTAAAAGCATCATCAGCTTACTACATATATCAAGGATAGGAAACAGTCTGAAAATTTATTTTTTCAATTTAGCAGTTAATGCCAAGCTCAAGTAAAAAGGAATCCAAATTAAAGGAAACAATCATAGTTAAATACAAAAAGTAATTGGCTAATAAAAATGAAACTCACCCAAAGATATTGCTACAATTCCACGCATTTGATATTGGGAAGTGTACAAGTAATCTAGCATGTCATTCTCATCCTCTTCAGCCAAATTTTGCTTTGCTTTGAGCAGACCTATGTGTTCCACAACTTTTCTGTGTGAGCACAAAACAACAAATTCCACTTTTCAGAAATAAATGAATATGCATTTGATTGCATAGGCACACTCAAACAAGATCTAATATAACTTACATATACACACAATTTCAGATCAGAGAAACCTATGTAATGAAAGAGATGAAGAAAAAAAAACTTTCAAGGTTGAGAGAGATTAAGGGAGAGTGCAATTATAAGAAAAGAAGGCTAGTTGCATGGACATCAATGCTGCCAGGAATTCTCAAGGCACTAAGTTGTGTCAGTCCCATCAATATTCTAAACATATTGGCACCATTTGGAAAAAACTCATTTGCAAGAATTCAGTTTAATTAATGATGGAATTCATATTTCAAAATAAAGTTTAAAGTGATAGATTTCATTTGAATTCTATTATTTGGAATAATTGAAAAGTAACAAAAATATAATTATTTTCTCATTTTACCGTGATATAAAAAGAGTCATGTTTAATTTAAATATGAGTATTTTGGGGTTTTAATATTGAACTTCAATAAATGAATTCAATTCTTGCAAAAGAATTTCATTTTGGCATGATTTCATTTCTTTCAAAAGACTCAATCTTTTAAACTTAAAAGAACTAAATTTTATTAGTTTTACCTTTCCAAAAATTGGAATCGACATAATAAAATACAATTGAATTGAATTACTGCAAAATATGAGTTTCCAAACGGGAGCATTCTCTAGACAATTTGACATGTATATGCTATAATGTATTGATATACTAAGAGCATCTCAAGAGACTCTTTATATGCCCCAAACTATTTATAATAAAGAGTAAATACAAGAAAAGAAGAGTCCAACGGGCTCTTTATTATTTAAATTTAAAATAGAGACTGAATTTGACTCTCCATATCTAGAAAGTCAAATTTCACTATTTATTTTAAGTTTAATTAATAAATTTTACAACTTTCTATGCATTCTATTTATTAATTCTCTCACCTATTGCTATTTATTAATTAATTAAAGAGTCCATTCGATTTATTTTTTTTAAATTACACTCTTCATATTTAAAAATTGATTAAAATGTTCTTTATTTATGTAAAAAATATTCTTTAAAATAAAGAGTACCGCTGGAGATGCTCTAAGGAAATAGAATGTCTACAAACTAAGGGACACAAGAAAAATGAATATAGATGAGGAGGATTTGGTAATGCTTAGGAATAAATGCATGAGTATCTACTTTGGAGTAATCTATGCATATATCCAAATATGTGAAATAAAAGCAAATAAATTTAACATCTGTTCCTTCTTTTTTTTTTTTTTTTTCTAGAAAGAATTCATGCATCAGTTTACTTTAAATTTACAGACCAGATCATCGTACCTGATGAATTACTTACGCAACACAAGACAGAGAAAAAAAAATCAGCATGATGAAGACATTTGAAAGTGGCCCGGTTATGTTAGTTCCATTACCGAATAAGTATTAGATTCTTATTTATCTCTTGATGATAATAATTGGTAACTGGGAAGATTAAATGCAATTCCTTCATTAAGGGAATGTAAATTCAAAATCATGAAGAGCTTCAAAATGATCCATATCAACTCTAATAATGAACAAAGAACCACAAATGAAGACTTCATTTGGTAAACTTCCTTATTTTGCCTTTTGCTATCACATTTAATTTATATATATATATATAAACGAGTACGGTTACCAAAATGAAGCATAAATTTAAGTCAATAAAAAACTTGAAACTTTCACTATTAATTTGGCAAGACAATGAGTCACTGAAAGCTTAAGCACCCTACAAGTACAAGTAACTTAAAATGATGAACCTCCTCAACTTCTCATCTCCTAAATCAGCCATTTATGACAGCTACTTCAACATGGATAGTGTTGCTTACTCCACACAAATACTAGGCAAGTTCATCACTAATTACTTTACTAGACACAATAGCAATGGACAAAAAGTAAGCATTTCCCAAACTACAACTTTTCACTTAGATTATTAAAATTTTCACCAACAATTATGCAAACATTATATCCGCGGATGGTAGGCATTTAAATTAACAATTCACACTATAATTTGCCTATTTCTCATTGATCCATCAACAATAAACTAAATCTGAACCTTTTTTTCTCCACAATGAGACTTGAACTCTGAACATTGGAAGCTGAAATCGTCATTCCCCAATTCCTCCCCATAGAGAAACGCAGGTTCATTCCGCCATCCAATTTTGAAACTGTAAAGCAAAATTTGAACCAAACACTAAGATTCTCACAAAAATTTCTATAATTTGAACCAAACACTAAACTTTAATTATAATTTTCCCAGAAAATTCAATAAAAATCATATTCTTTACGCCAAAGTGAGACTCACCGTTAAATGCGACCCAGCGGCGCAAAAGTAGAGCATTTTGGCGGTGATAATGCATATGGAAATTAGGAAAGGAGGGGATCGATGTAAGGGCTTGAAGGAGCATTGTTTATGCGGCAAGTGCCCAGTGACTGTTGATTCTTTTTTACTCACATAAGGGGAAGATTTGGAATTATAGGTTATGAGAATTTGGGAAAAGAATTGTGGTGGTTAATTGATTTCCAGATTGAGAAAAAGAAAAAGAATATGGATGGACAGGGAAAAATAACGTCTCTCAAATTAAAATTGGTCAAATTATTATGTAATCTATAATATTTAATCAAATTAATGAAGTAATCCCTAACTAACTAAGTTAGCCCTGAATTTTCATTTAGCCATTATAACTAGTCCTTTGTTATCTTCATAGAATGTCCATCTCTATTGTATCTTATAAGAGATCATAGGTTCTGAAGATCCTTATATGAAGTTTTGGGAACTAGATTGGACTGTAATACTATTTTTCATCCTCGTACTAACGGACAATTTAAAATGACTATTTAGATCTTAAAGGATATGTTTGGTATATGTCAAGCAGTATACAAAAATATTTTAATATTGCCACTCAAAACTATCAGCTCAATCATATCACATCACCATCATAAGATTCTTACTTAACAGAATATCATATCAATTAGAATGAGGAAGAAGTTCAACTATCCTCTAAACTCAACTCATCTATATGAATTACACAACTGATTAAGTTATACAGAATTAAAAATAATGAAAATAACAATGCAGAGTTCTATATAATACAAAACAATCTAAAAGTAATTATATATCTGAACATAATAAAATATCTTTATTCTCAAACTCAACCTGCAACCTAGAAAAAAAAAATAAGAGACATGGGTGAACATTTCAATTCAGTGAACGATACTGTAAATATATAAGCCTGATGTTCTACATTCATCCTAATGATAGAAATGCTCGTGCATCTTGTCAAACAAATCACATAATCATATATGGATGGGAATTAGTCCACAGGAACCACATTAAACCTCAATCTAGGGAGTTGATCCCTCCTACTTAGCTCTTTAAATCTAAATATTGTTTTTTATATCCAAATATAAGATCCCAGTTATCCATGACCTAAGTAATGCTGCATCAGATCATGAACAAGCCTCCAAGTCATCATATATGATTCATAGCTCATCAAATCATAATCATATCCATGACTATAATTATAATCAGAATCATATGTGGTTCTATATCATTATAATCTCATCCACCAACTATAAATAATATGCAATATGAATTATAATGAGACAAACAAAAACACATATCAGAATGCTAAAATATATATATATATATATATATATAATGCATAGTTATATATATATATATATAGGCAACATTTGTCAATGCATAAAAAGCAGAAAAAATATATTAGAAAATATTAACCACAAACTTGACAAAAATCCAGCAATTATTCTTGAAGCACTTGTTGTCTCTCACAAGTAGGAAGATGCCTGGCGGTTAACACTTTGTTCCTCCAATCCATGGTCACTGGTTCAATCCACCAAAGTCATATATATTAAAGAAAGAAATAATAAGAAACTTAAATGGCTTGGTGGTTAACATTAAGCTCCAGCACCATTTTGTCATAAAATCGAACCATACGGCTTGCATTTTTTTAAAAAACAAATATATATATATATATATATATTCATAAAATTTTAAACTTTTTAAAGTAACTCAAATTCTTTAGAAAAATATTTTCTTAAAATATTTTATATCATATTTTCATCACTTTTAAAATAAATGTTTCTTAAAATAATTTAAAACTTATAAAATAAGTTTTTGAAATAATTAAAAATTCAGATCATTATATTCTTCCTCTTTTCGTCTTCGGATTTTTCAAACCAGAGCAAATAATTCGCTTATAAACCAAAATCACTACGATGCTTTTATTGCATACTTTGATATACTGTCTTAAAATTCATAACTAAAACTCGCATGGAAACTACTCCACTAGCTCATAAGCTCTAATGCACATGCTAGCTCCCATTCTTAACAAGGCTGCTAAAAGGACCTATAGTTCCACAAATTTATCTCAAAGCACTTAAGCAATCATTTTAGACATAATCCTTACTTAGAAAAGGTTTACTAATTGATCAGGCCATTACCCTATAATCCAAATAGGTTATTTATGAAAATGGTATAATCTACACCTACTAGGAAGTCAAAACTGCCAATTCTAGGCTAACTATAGGATACTTGGACTTACCACTCTCTTACCCTGAACATCTCTCACATAATTGTATCATTAAAAACTAGACTATTCATCCTCTATCTCTCAACTACTAGGCAGGACAAAGATCTACTTATGATATACAAACTCATAGTCTCATGGAAAACACAATTGAGATATATCTAGTTCTCTGACATAAGATATATGTTCATGTTGTTGAACTAAGATGAAAACTTGTGTTTGACTTCTATTGGTCTAATGTGAACCTTAAGACCGAATGCTTCCCAATCTTCCCTTTACTCCTCTTTCGTTAAACTTTTGGTCCTCTTAATTGGGAATGCTCTTTAGCATTCCGGCCTAGTTGTTTGCATCTCTGAACTATCCTCATTGAATCTCAAGTTATACTCACTATCAGTGTGACCTTTATATCTTCCTGCATTACATTAAAGAGCACAGTGTATGTGTGCGCCATAATATGTTTCTTTATTGTTAATATTATAAATGCCTTATGTTTGCGATGTAAATAGTGTGAAATACTCCCATACTAACTAAGAAAATGTATATGATTATGTGGGGATATATGCATATGATATGATACATGATTGATGATAAGATTACAAGAATTGTCTAATTAGAATTAGTCTCACTGTGCCTCCTTAACATAAATAAAAGAGCATAGAGATGTCTGGTTAGAGTTGTTTAAGAGAGTTAAAGTAGGGGGTTGGCTCCCTAATATGATACATACAGTATTAGATGAGAGTTGAATTAAATAGATTGTTTCCATCATATTTGATTATGTATGATTATATGTGATTATATATGATATGTCATTTCATATAGATTAAGTATAAACATGTGTATGGTACTATTTAATAATTATTGTATGATATGAATGATATATTGATTTTTATCATCTCATTGAATCGAACACTAACTCATGTTCATTATTTTTCATTATAGCTTCTCAATAGCTTTTGTCAGATTAGTCATGATTCCTTTTCTACAACGTCTTTACTTTATTAAGGTTATAACAAATTTCTTTATTTATTTAGCACTTTTGCAATTACTTTGACTTATTAGATTGTATAACTTCTCTTCTTAATTACTCTATACCTACCGTTGATGATTAGTATTTGTGGATAATTGAATCCCCATTTATGTGATGGTTATGTAATATATATGTATGCATATGATGATATGTTTAATTGGAGGATGTTTCCTATGTTGTCAGGTATATGTTTATTATGATATATGTATTATGTACAGATATACAGGATGATTGACATGTTAGGCTAGTTAGGAGTTTCGGTAGTATACAATTTTCTAGTTCTTTAGTGTCGGTTACGATCCTGGGTCAGATCGTGATAAAATATATGTGTTTGCTTCCACATAAAATTGATTGTTTTGTGTTGTAAATTAATGTACTATATCCCTTTAATTTTCTTACATCTTATTCATTAAAATTAGGAAGTTAAAATTCAATATATTTTTCGAGAAGAAAACTAAATGGCAGAATGGTTGTGAATGCAATATAACTCATATTTAAATTTTAATATATAATCTATTAATATTTTCATTATAATTTAGTATAATTAAAATTTAAAGAAAAATTATAAAAAAATAGAAAGTAAATGATGAAAAATCCTAATTTTTGTGGAAATTGGAATGGAGAGAGTTTTCTCCCTATCAAGAAAGTAAAAACAAGGATAAAAAATAGCTCTAGCTTCACCCCATCGTCATTCCTAATTGAGAATATTGTTATTAAAGTAGCTCTAATTTCACCCTATTATCATCCCTAATTGAGAATATTGTTATTTACAAACCATAAGGACTACAAGACTCAAAATAACTTAAAAGTAATAAAATTGTGAGACTATAAAAGATAGAGTTTGTAAAGTCCTATTTAAGAAAATTATATTCGAAAATAGAGAGGAAAATTAAATGAATTGGAAACTAGAATATATTTTTATTTTATAATTTCAAATATATACTAGTAGTACCAATGAGTTTTTGATTTAATAATATTAGAGTCATCTTCATATTAAAAAGTCTCAAGTTTAAATTTTAGTCGAAAATGTTGAGAATTGCAACCCACATTGAGTAAATAAAAAAATATAAAAAAAACTTATAAGTAAATAGGTGTTAGATTTTGCACAAATCAACTAATTTTATGTAAGTGGATTGCATACTTATAAGTATACATATGTATGAACCCATAGAATTTAATATGGTAGAGTTTCATATCCAAACTAACTGAATTCTAAGACCCATATTCAAGCCCCCCTTATTGAACTAATGATAATATTAGTTTAAATGGAAATTGAAAAATAAATGTTAATCAGTTTATTTGTTAACAAGTGTCAATAATTATGAGCAAGTGTCAATTGACCTGTTAATGTTGGGATACAGGCCAATTCAATTGTACTTGAGGGATGTATTAGAAAATGTATTCCCTATTGAATAAATAGAAAATATAAAAATAATTTTTAAGTGAATAGACGTTGAACTTAGCATTAACCAATTAGTTTTCTTCAAGTAAAAATTTTAACATTTATCCATTTATAAACTCACACATATATGGATCTATTAACTTCAATAGCAAACTAATTTACCAAAAAATAAAAATATCACTACAAATATTGTGTATTAAATATAATATTTTCTATTTGGTAATTATCCCATTGTCTTTTATTTTATTTTTATTTGATATTGCCAAATAAAAAAGTGGATGAAAAACAAAATCTTAATAAACGTATTGCTAATATGAAAATATTTTTTTATTTTCCTTTTTAATGACTTAATAAATTTTGATATATCTGGTGGGTGTGAACTTTGCCAAAAGAGATTCTATGCAAAGGGGCAATGCTTTGCAATCCAATATTAGAAAAATGCTTTGTTTAGTTAAGTTGTTAAATTTATTATTATTTTTAATTAATATTTTTTTTCAAAGATAAAATTCAATATTTAAAAATTAAAATATTAAATCACATACAAATTATTAAATAAATATTCACGTCCATACCCTAATATCAACAGATTTAAATATAATTTTTTTTTTATCCCGCAATCTCAACTTTAATATAAATCAATTCAACTATATACGATAACACATTTTATATTTTTGTTGCATATATGTATATAATATTTTTAAGATCATTAATTATTTGATTAATTAGAATTTGATTATTGTTTGAAAAATGAAAATCATATACAGAAATTAAAATCTATTTAAATGTAAATGGGAACGAATAACAATTGGTATTTCGAGTTAAAAAAAAAAAAACTATATTTACTTAAAAATGTTTAATAAATATAATAATTAAAGTAGCATTTTTCATTTCTTATTAATTTAAATATAATTGAAGTACGTAAAATTTATAAATTCATAGTCTTATAAACACTGTTTAATTTAATTAAACCAAAATTTATAAAATAATATTTTTAGATCAAATAATTATAATTAAAACATTGAAATTTATGAGCACATGATGAGTCTTTTTTAATTAATGAATAAATCAATGAACACAATCAACAACAACAGCTAGTTTCAATGTAAATATTAGTTGTTATTTAGGATTAGGACACAACGGCTACTAGTGCATTTAGCTTTCAGATTTAGTTCAATGATCTGATTTCAACAAGACTAATTAGCATGGTACAGTATAATATCAGTAGTGGTTAATTAGCGTTTACCCTTAATTAGTGAAGTTTTATATACATATATATGTAATAACTCTAATTGAAAATTTAAAACGTTAAAAATAGTTAAAAAAAACGAGCGTTGGTAGTCGATTTTTTTTTTATAAATTTTAAAAGGTGCATTACTTAGAATTAATTATGATTAACCTAAGTTGGGTAGATTAGTAGTATGAAAAAAAAATAATTAGATGATTAAATAGAATTAGAAAGAGTGTTAATTAATTAAATCAATTAAAAGACTTAAAATAAAAACTTAGAAAACCTAGGTTTGAATACCCTTCGATATTCGATTTTTAATAAATTTTAAAACCATCTTTTGTCCAATTTTTCTTCACATACTTAAATTTTGATGAATAATGAATGAGCTAAAAATAGAATTGAGTAAAATTGATAAAATTTAAATGCTTAAATAGAGAAATAAAAGAGATAAAAGAATAAGAAGAGGAAAATGATAATTTTGTAAATTTTGATAAATTGATCAAAATTTGACCAATAATTAAAATAATTAAAAAAAATAAATAAATAAAAATAAATAAATAATGATGAAATAGACTAGGTGGATGGCCAAGTGGAGAAATCTCCACCAAATTAATTTGTTTTATTTCATCCAAAATAATAAAGACAAAATTAAGGCTAAATTAATTTTCTTTTCATTTTTTGTTCAAATTTTCTTTTCCTAAATTCTAATTGGTTATTAATTGTTACAAATAAATAATTAGATAAAAGTATCACCATCTTCTTCTTCCTCTTCTGTTGACTGAAAATTTCTCCATAAAATTCTCCAAAATTTTGTTTCACCTCACTCACTCAAACCGTTTTCCATCTTCATCAATTTTCAATACTTCCATCTCCAAAGTTTCTTTTCTTCATCAAATTTATAAATAGTTAAAAGAAATTTTTAAAAGGGCCTCAAGAGCATCTAAAGGGAATGATAAAGAGGTTTATGATCTCCTCTTTTGTCTTTGTTGAGTAGAGAAGGAAGCTCGATTTTAGATTTTTGCTTTTAGAGGCAAGTAATATACATACTATTTTGCTTAACATTGCTTTCAAATTAAATTATTAAAATTGTCATGAAATTCCATTGTTGACCAAAAATACCAATTGTATGATCTATGATTAATTTCATACCCTTTTATAATCCCAAATGATTCATTTTAAATGAATTTGCATGATTGGCCTAATGGTTCATGTATTGAATCCTTGGAAGTGCTTAAGTTATTTTTGATACCTAATGATTAAGCATTATATGTATGGCATTAATGAAATGACAGAAGTTTTAATGACATTGTGCATAATGGTTTAATGATCTTAGCTAGGAGGGGGTTAAGGTCATAGTCATGCGGTCTGATCAACCGTATGAGTAAATAGCATGTTACCGAATTGTAGCCTCTACTTAAATGATTAATAATGATTTTGTCATTTTATGATATGTTATGAATTCTTAATGCCAATGTGGAACTGAACCCATATGTTAAATAACTTTAATTTTATGAATCTTTAACTGATTAATGATCCCATTATTATTGTACATTTTATACTATCATTATCCTCTTTATGAGCAACTCCCTCACCTAGCCTCACAAGTTAGATAATATGTGTATTATTCACTGAGATTAAATTCTCACCTCTCGTGGTTTAATATTTTTAGGTCCATAATATATAATGGTGGTTCCAGGTCATCTTCTCCATCTGAGTTTGGAACTTGCTGTATCTATGTAATTGTCTCTACTATGAAGAATTTGTATTTCTTTTTGTTAATCTATAGTTGCTCCATGATTATGACGGTAATGTGGGATAGGTATAACTACTGTGTTTATGATTCAGTTAATATTAGTATGAAATATCCAAACCTTAATTAAATTAATAATGTTATGGTAATTGAAGTAGGGAATTATAATATGAAAAATGGAAGTCAATGATATAAGGTAGAATTTTGCAAATTGTGTAAATTATAAAAATTAAATAAGTCGATAACTTGGAATGTTATATTTTCAAAGGAAACTTTGACGAATTTTTTTAATAAAAATTATATAAATAATTTATAAGTGAATAATTTGTAAATTATGATGGTTTTTACGGGAATCGATAGCCGTAAGCTAACCCTTTTCTTAGGATCGTCATATCCCTGAGGATGTAATAATATAGAATAAATTCATGCTAAATATTAACCTTTTTCTAATAAGAGTCTATATAAACTTGTGAAAGAAGAAAAATTCTAACCCAACCAAACAATTGGTTAAAGAATATACAATTAACTTTTTGGTTATAATTAAAATATTTTCGATAGTTCTATAATAATAATAAAAAAAATACTACTATAAAGAAGCTCTATAATTCTTTGAAGTGAAGCCAAAACTTTCTAAAATGCTTTTATTTTATCATTATTTTATGTGAAATATTTTTTTTAACACAAATCTCATGGAATGGAGTAAAAATAAAATCAAATAAAATAAGAAAAATTAAAAAATTTTCAATAAAGGAAAAATTGAAATTTTCAATTAAGAGAGAAAAAATTTACATATAAATATACACATCAGTACATGTGTGTATAACTGTATATATACACATAAATATTTATACACACATAAATATTAAAATTAATTATGCATACATGCAAATTTTACTTGCATAAATTCTAATTGAAGTTAAAAATAGTTTAATTATATATCATAAAAATTGATATAAAATAAGAAAAATACGAATAATTGAAATAGTTTGATTTGCATAATAATTATTATGAAAGTTATAAAATTATATATTTTTTTTCTATTTGACACTCTGGGTTATCATGGATAAAAGAATTTTTTTGAGATTAAATAATTTTGAATAATTTATTAATTCATTTTAAATTTCAATTATGATTAAAAATTTTAAATTTGTATATAAGCAATTATTTTTAAAATCTATTTAGAACAAACGATCAATAAAATCATATATTCACTACTAAATAGAATAATAATCCAGTAATTAAATTATCTAAACATACATAAATATTTTCTAATTTAAAAATCTCTAAATTATTATGTGGATGATTTATTTTTTATCAAATGAGCAAATTGAATTTAATAAGATGTATGATAATTAATCCATGATTTTATGTTACTATATATATATATATATATATATATCCATCCCCTTTGCAATAACTAAATAAAAAAAAATATGTGGCACTAATTAATTCTTTAAACACATTCACGTATGATTAAAATTTATGTTAGTGTTTTGCAATCTTAAGTAGATAAAATTAAATAATAAATTTTAAAGTCGTAAGATAATTTTTATGTTAATGACATATATGGGTGACGATTTAATTATATAATAATTATTGATTTCATATAAGATTATATTCTTAGCTAAACTAATTAATTAATCAGACAAATAAACAAAAGGAAAATGTTTGCAAGCAGTCACATAATTGGTATTGGCACCAATTGTGCATTGGGTTCAATTAATTAATAAATCTTTACGATTTACCTACCAAAACCGAACAAACAAGTAGAGGACATAATGCCCTAAGAGTTTGTATGGGTGAACTAGAGCTCGCCAATTTGGCCCCTTTCTTTGTTTTGGTCTAACTCTAAATTCTACCAACCGAATAAAGAAACACAACCCAGTATTTGCTTATTTGTGCTGCTAATTTTGCCAGATTGGCATCCTTTAATGAACGACTACACGTGAACCCGACTCCCCAAGCGTTGACTTCTCATCAATTGCATTTGCTACATACAGCGCTTTATTGAGTCTCCATCCCATCATTTTGACATGAATTCGAACTCATCAGGTTTACTCCAATTAGAAAAGGAACTGATTAAATCAATCGGATTTAGTCTCGAGTTTGGATTCATGAATCAAATTTGGGTCATTTTCAAGTCAATCCAACTTAAATTTGAGTTTTTTCTATTTTAAAATCGAATAACAGCTTGAAATTCATATATTTTTCTTTTTATTCTTCTAAGGTTAAAATCATTTAATTTTTCTATTTTTGTAAGATATTATGAGCTAATTTTTATTTAATGCATTAAATTTAATTCTTTGATATGAAAGCATTAGTTTCAATATGGATTCTGTGATGATTTGTTGATTGATTGAAAAATGTGATCTAATCTTCATTAATGAGCTACTATACATATTTATACTATTTACACAGAAAACAAACTAAGCTAACACAATACTAACTAAACTGAAGCTAAGAAACTAATCTTATAACTAACTAACGGACTAGCTAAAGCATTCAAGCACGTGTATTAAAATTAAACACATTAGTTAGTGTGACTAAGTAATTAACAATTAGTGTAACTAACTAATTTGACTCAACTAAGTTCTTCTGAATCTTCTGTTGCTTCCTTAAGTCTTTTGCTTCTTCTATACATTTCCCTACAAGATGCACATATATATTATGTATGTTCATCTTATTCAAAAGGTAGTAGAAGTGACTAGGGTGCAAAGCTTCAGTAAGCAAGTTTACAATTTGTTTTTCATTCTTCAAGTATCAAGTTTAATCATACCAGATAGAAACTTCTCTCTAATAAAGTGACAATCTAGTTCTATATGTTTTGTCCTTTCATAGTATATTAGATTTTTAGCAACTAGTATTACAGACACATTGTCACATAACAACATGACTCTACCTCTAGGCTCTATGTTGAAATCTTTCATTAAAGACAAAAGCCAAAATATCTTACAAACTGTTGAAGCCATAGATCCATACTCTGCTTCAGCTGAATTTTTGGATACCACACTTTGTTTCTTTGATTTCCAGCTTATCAAAGAATTTCTCAAGAACACACAGTATCCTGTTAAAAACCTTCTTACTTCTCTACATCCAGCCCAGTCACTATATAAAAAAGCCATTAACTTTAGTTTACTATCCATGAGCTTTCTTTATGTATTTCAAAACTTTGTATGCAGCCTGTTATCAATTGATACCCTATTGAAATGCAAAATCCATAGTGTATTGAATTGATGTGAGCTCAGTTATTTATACAAGATTTCCTTAAAACAAAGAAGACTCATAATACTAGCTAATACAAATGCTGACTAGGCTAAATAATTACAGCTGACTGTAACTAACTAAAACAAATAGTAATAAACTTAACAAACATAAAACATACTCTATTAAACTACTAAGCTAATAAATTAATTCTCTCTTCTTTCAATTCTCTTCACACTCTCCCCTCAAGATGCATATATATATATTATATATGTGCATCTTGTTTATCAAATACGAAAATTGAGTTGGATGAAGAGCTTTTGTAAAAATATCAGCTATCTGTTCTTTGGTCCTGACATATTCAAGATTTATTACTTCAGATATCACCTTTTCTCTTATGAAATGGTAGTCCATTTTGATATGTTTCGTTATCTCATGAAACACGGGGTTTTTGGCAATTTGGATGGCAGAAGTATTATCACAAAGAAGACTAACTTTATCATTATACTCAACATTAAAATCTACTATTAAAAATTTCAGCCAAATGATCTCACATGCTACTTGTGGCTAATGCATTATATTCGAATTTTGCAGAACTTCTTGCCACCACTGCCTGCTTTTTAGTCTTCCAACTAATCAAGGAATTTCCTATAAACACACTCTAACTAGTTAGAGACCTTCTTGTCTCTTGACACCCTGCCCATTCACTGTCACAATAGGCTTTTAGTTTCATTTCTAAGTTAGCAAAGAAGAACACTCCTTGAGCAGGAGCTTTCTTAACATATTTCAAAACTCTGAATGCAGCTTGTAAGTGATTCATAGAGGTTTTTTCCATGAATTGTGTCAAGGTGTGCACTGTATAACATATGTTTTGAGAGTCCCTTTGGGAAATCAAGAAGGGGGTGAATTGGTTATTTGTTGAATTAATAACAAATTAAAAGTTTAATTAAAGAAAAGAAAGAGAAGAAGAAAGAATATAAAGGATTTATAGTGATTCGACAACCTTACCTACATGCACTCTTCAAGATCACACTTGAGAGTTTCCGTAACCGATCCTTTTATTGGTGCAAGATCAAACCCAAGTATTTAGGTTAACACTCAAATCTTATAAGTGTTTTACAAAGGCTCACACTCAACCTATACAAGTGTTTTCCTATTTGGCTCACACTCAAACTCTTAAAAAAATATAAAAGAAGAAGAGAAAGAATTTTCCTAGAGTTTACCCTACTCTCAAATAATCAATGAATCATAATGAACTCAAAGATTTTACAATTTAAAACTCACAAATTGATGCTTTATAGAATGATTTTAATGCAAAAGCTTAAATCAATGATCTCAATTGTTGTTCTCTTGATTTCTAACCTTCTTAAGTTTCAAAACAACTTGTATTTATAGCCCAACATCAAATATGACCGTTAGGATCCAAAATATAGTTGTTAGAACATTTTTAACGGCTATTTTTTATGTCAGAATCGCAGCAGTCGCGTCTACGACTTAGGTGAATTTTGCTACTAGACTTTTTTTACAAGATCTTAATTTAATTTCGCACCCGTGACTATTATGAGTCGCGCCTGCTACTTGGATCTTTGTAAGTCTGCTACTAACTTTGTCGCACCTGCGATTGTCCTTATTTTTAGAGTCGCACCCGTGACTTCATGTGGTCGCACTCGCGACACACCAAAATTCAGCAATTTGCAACTTCATTTCTAAAAGTTGTATTCTTCAAATATGTTTCCCCTTAGCATATGCATTCTTTCAAATAGAATTAATCCTATAAATAAACTTTGGTCATGATTTCTCATGCCTTGACCGACTCAAACAAATTGTTAGCATAATTAACACAATTAACATATTTTGTTATTATCAAAATCAACATTAAGCCCAAAGGGCCAACATGTCTGGTCTGGTTAGAGTTAGATAAAGCAATTTCCCCACCAATTGTCAATGATAAGTGGGATCCTTTAAGAGATTTTGGTCTGAATGACTAAGTTTATGATTAACTTCCATAGGAGTGTTGTATGATCTAACTCCTAATTAACTATACTCTTCAAGCATTTCAAGCACAAACTTTCTTTGACAAATGGAAATTCCTCTTTTAGACCTAGCAACTTCAAGGCCCAAAAAATATCTCAAACCTCCTAAGTCTTTAAGCTTGAAATATGAATTCAAATCCACTTTTAACTTATCCATTGCTGCCAAACTATTGTTTGTAATAGCATTATCGTCCACATAAACCAATAAAGCTATGAAATATGCTTTTGTAGCTCTAGCAAACAATGAATAATAAGCTTTTGATTGCTTGAAACCTAGCTTAAATAAGGACTTTGTAAACTTGGCATTTCATTGCCTAGATGCTTACTTTAACCCATATAGAGATTTTTTTAAGTTTACAAACCATTTTCTTGTTTCTTTGACTGTTGATACTATGAATACTGCTTTTAATACCAGATTCACTCAAACTCTCCCTCTGAATATGGTATCCAAGAGGAAACTCTATGTACACATCTTCAAGTAACTCACCATTAAGGAATGTGTTGTTTATATCTAACTGAGCAAGATGCCAACCTTGAATTGCAACAAGAGAAACAAAGACTCTTACAGTAGTATGCTTAACTAGGGGATTGAAGGTTTCTTAATAGTCAAGACCTGCCTTTTGAGTGTACCCTTTGGCCACCAGTCTGACCTTGTGTCTCTCAATGGATCCATTAGAATTGAACTTGGTCTTATAAACCCATTTGCATCCAACAACTTGCTTTCCTTCAGGCAAAGGTGTGGATGTCCAAGTATAGTTAGACTCAAGTGCGTCAAGTTCAAGCTTCATTGTTGTTTTCCAATGGTTAAAGGCACATGCCTGCTCATAAATTGTTGGATCTATGTTGGAGGTAATAGAAAGAGCAAATGTTTTATAATGAGATGAAAGCCTATCATATGACAGATAATTTTGAATGGGATGCGCTGTAACAAGGTAGGCAGTAAGGGGTAAAACTGTTGGTTTGTTGATATGAGATAAATGGCAATCTTTTAGATAAAGAGGTGTTTTGGTAGGCCTAGAACTTTTCCTGACTGGTTAGGTGATTTGAGGTGGAGATAAGGATGTAGGAACTAGGTTAGGGCTATTGGATTTAATATGATTGTCAGATGGTGAAAATAGATTAGTAAAAGGTGAATTAGTGTTTGCAGTAGAGGAATATGTCATAGCAGTAGGTGGAAGTACAATTTCATTGGCCTAGTTAATTTCAGTAATATTGTGAATAGGTGTAATAGTGTCAAAACTTGTTGCAGGTATAGCAGTAGGTTCAGTAGTGCTGTTTGTAGGCATAAAAGGTTGTGCAATAGGTACAGGCAGGCAAAAATTAGGTTCTAAGGTTCTTAGTTAGTTTTCAGGTTGACTTGTTGACTTGTAAGGAAAATATTGTTCATGAAAATCAATATATTTGGAAAAGAAAACACAGTGAGTTTCCAAATCATATAGTTTGTATCCCTTTAGTGTAGAAAAATACCCTATAAAGACACAGTGTCTGGACCTTTGGTCAAACTTTTTCTTTAAAGGAATAGTGTTGACTGCAAAAGCCAAACAACCAAAAGATCTAAGATGACTATAGGTAGGCTTTTGTTTATACAGAATTTCATAGGGAGTTTGACCATTTAAGAAAGCAATAGGAGTTCTATTGATTAAATGAATGGTTGTGAGCACAACCTCTCCCCAAAACTTGACAGGTAAAGCTGAATGAAAAAGTAGACTTCGAGCAATGTTTAATATGTGCTAGCATTTTCTCTCAGCAACTCCATTTTGTTGAGATGAGTAAGGATATGTTGTTTGATGGATGATCCCTTTACTATTATAAAAGGAAGGTATTGAAAATTCTAACCCATTATCAGATCTGATAATTTGAATACTAAAATGAAATTGGTTAAAAACATATTGATAGAACTATGGCAAAATATGAGATACATCTGACTTATTTTTCATAAGATATACCTAAACACATTTGGAGAAATCATTCACTATTGTTAGAAAATAGTGATTTCCATTAATGTCAGGCATTGAATATGGCCCCCGTACATCAACATGAACTATTTCAAACAAGGCTACTGTCTTATTTACATGAATTGGAAATGGTGCTCTTTTTTGTTTTGCTTTGGGATAGGTATAGCAAATGGTTAACTCTGAATGTTTTACATCAATTATTACTGACTGAATTTTCTCAAAAGGAATATGACCCAACCTATGGTGCTATGTATCAAGTGAAATCATATAGACTATTTTTGACTTATTTATAAAAGGTAAGTGATTTATAAGAATATGAACTATCTTTCAAGTAGAAGAGTCCATCTTAAAGCCTAACCAGTCTAATCAACTTCCAAGAGGACAAGAACTAGATGAAACAGTAATTGAGAATGAATATAAGACAAATTTATGGATCAAGAAGAAGTTTGCTAACAGATAACAGATTAAAAGAAAAAGTAGGCACAACAAGGACATTATACAAATTGAGCTGTTAATTGAGACAAGTATGACCAATATGAGTAACTTGAGCTTTTTGGTTATTTGGCAACTGCACAAACACATTTTGTACTTAAACTTAGGAATCAAGAAGGCTTAGAGAGCAAACTATATGATTTGTAGCTCCAGTGTCAACAATCCAATGAGGTTTGTTGTGATTTTGATTCAAAAGGATATTCAGCATAATAGACAGAAGTTATGTTACCTGCAAATTTGGTTAGATGTTGAGCACCTTTAGCAAATTGATTTTGATTACCATTTGAAACATATGTGATATTTGGATTCATAGCTGGTGTAGCAAGAACTGGTTGATTTTGACCTTTTAGAAAAATCATAAGCTTCTGAACCTGATCTTTTGTCAAATTGAGTCCAGCCATTGAACTGCTTATAGCATCAACATTGACTTCTGTATCTTGTGCGGATGTAACTGCAACTTAATGTGCTTGACTATTTGGCTGACTTCCTGCCTGGTTTTGTACTCTAGGCTTGTTGAACTTGAAATCAACAGGATAACCAACAAGCCTATAAAAATCTCTCTTAATGTGGCTAGGTTTGCCACAATGAAAACACACTAGATTAGTCTGATTGTTTTGATTTCTTCTCACTGCCATAATTGCTCCCTCACTAAAACTTTGATTTTGCAACAATAGACTCCTTTGAGTCTCTTCTCTGAGTACCATACTATAAATCTAATCTAAAGACGAAAATGGCCTCATTATAATGATTTGTGATTTAAGAGATTGATATGATTCATTCAATCCATTTAGAAACTTAAACACATGATTTTATTAGCAGCATCAATAAATTTCTGGAAACATTCATCATGACATTTACCACACGAACAATATAGAAGGGGCTTAAAACTCCTTAATTCCTTCTAAAGACTGTTCAATTCTATGAAATATTCATCCATATATTTAAATCCATGTGTAATTGAGCAAATGAGGCTTTGTAAATGACAGACCCTTGAATCATATGGTTGTGAAAACCTCTGATTCAATTTCTACCAGATTTTGCTTGCTTCATCTATGTAAAACACAGTAAAAGCTATAGAGGGGGAAATTAACTTCAAGAGCCACACCACAAGAGGTTGTTACATCTGGACCAAGGGAGAAATAAATTATTTTCTAGAGAAGGTTTGGTGATAGTAGCATCGAGAAAACCTTGCTTGTTTCTGATAGACAGTAAGCAGAAAGGACCTTTTCCAAGAGGAAAAATTTGTAGGAGTTAATTTTGGAGTAACACTTACAAAATTGTGATTCTCTGAATGATGAAGGTAGTAAGGAGAAGTAGCATCATCTATAGAATTCGTGCTAGTCAAAGCCGCCATGGAAACAACTTGAATAAAAGCTTTCTGAACAAAAATAGAAAACCAAAAAACCATATAAGGAAAAAATTCTAAATGAAAAACAAGAAAACCAAATATAATCCCTAGATTTGCTCGGATACCATGTTATCAGTTGATACCCTATTGAAATGCAAAATCCATTGCGTATTGAATTGATGTGAGCTCAGTTATTTATACAAGATTTCCTTAAAACGAAGAAGATTCAGAATACTAACTAATACAAATGCTGATTAGGCTAACTAATTTCAGTTGGCTATAACTGTAACATCCCAGAGTTTATATAGACCTAGGTGAACTCAGGTAGTAGATATTTACTAAATTATGGTATAAAAATTGATAGAAATTGTGAGTAAGACTATAATTTAATTTTGATATTTAGTGAAACTAAATTTAGGAACTAGAGGAAATATGCAGTAGTGTTAAACTAAATAAGCATTAGGGTTTAATTGACTAAATGATTGGATATAGAATTTAATTAGAATTTAAATTAAAAAGAATTAGTAATTTAATGGAAAGAAATTAGCATATAATTGAGGGATTAATTTTTAAATACTAAAATTTAATGGAATATGGGACTCACTATACATCAAATAATATTTAAATAATACAAAAGCTTTTCCAATTCAATTTTTCTTCCTACAAACTTCGGCCAAATGACCTTATTTACATCAAAATTTATATTTTTCTATTTTTTTAATTTCTTATATTTTATTTTATGTTAACATTTGGCTAACTTTATAACTACATGATTATTTATTTGTTTTTCTTATTAAATTATGACCAAAAATATCTATCAATTAATTATGATTTATTTAATTTTTTATTGGCCTAAATATATTTAAATATGATTTATATAAAAATAAAAATAAAAATATGCATCCATTTTTCTTATCCACTCGCCACTTCCTTCCTCTTCATTTTCATCATTTTCTTTTCATTATTCTTCCAAATTTCTTCAAGTTCTTCATTAATCCTCCATAGATGAATAGTCCAAGGTTCCTTCTTAAGCATATAAAAGTGGAGTTTGGGTTGTATGAGTAAGGAATAAAGGAATTGTTCAAGAGTCAACTACAGGTAATCTTTCTAACTTAAAGGTTAAATTGATTTTATGAATTCAATTAAAAGATTAATGAGTTAATTATATGGTTTAAGTATTAGAAATGATTTTTGGTGTGAAATTAATTAGAGTTAATATGTTAGGAAATTCTAGTTTAAGGGTTAATTGGAATAAATTTAAAATGAGATCAATTGATGGAAATTATAGTTAAATAGCTCATGAATTGAGTTAATGAAAAAGGTATACTAGAAAGGATTCTAATTTCTGAAATTTCTGAAAGTGAACAGAAATTTTGAACACTAATTTCGTGACCTTAGAATGAAATTTTGGAAAACCTTAAAACATAAAAGTTGTAGAAGTTGTAGGTTTATATGTTCTTTAAATGTTAGTAAAAGGGTTTTGCTAAATTATAAGTTAGTAGAGAGATATCATACTATAAGTACAACTGACCCGAACTGACAGATATGCAGGAATTACTACTGAGTTTTGAAAATTTGATGACCTTAAATTCTGAATTAGGAAAAATAGCAGACATGAAAAATGTTCATTTATATGTCATCTAAGTTATTGTAAAACATTTTTGCATTTGGAGTAGCAAGGATCGAGTTATAGTGGAAGAAGTAGAGTCTACCCGAAACAGGATTTATGAATTTAAAAATTCACTAATAATTATGTATTATCCAGATTAATCTGAATTTTGGATATGTTATATTACTATATGTCTAGATTAAGTGAAAAAAATAATCACAGCAATTGGATATGTGTAAAATGAGTTATGGATAGAATAGTCAAGACTGTCAGGATTAGAAATTAACAAGTAAGTTACAAAGTGAAACCCTAGGTTTAAGAATTGAAGAGAATTGATTGAATTAAAGTTAGAACTAGTGTAATTGCATGTCAATGAATACTAATATATATATATAATTGATGTATAGATTCAAGGGAGATTATTGAGATAGAATCGGATTTAAAGTGAAGGATGTAAGGTGGATTTTACTTTTGGCAGTGAAGTGAGTTATCTATACATTATTTTACATGTACCATGTCACATCATGAATCATCGAAATTAAATGAACATTGTTCTTTGATGAACCAAGCCTAAAGTGACCCATTGTTATTGAACTGCTATTGTATTGCTCACTATTCCTAAATGATTCCAGTGAATATTTGACTTGCTATTGAAACTTCATGCCAATGTGAATATGACAATATTATTGTACTGCTATTGTACTTTTTGTGTACAACCAGTGTTCTACTGATGAAACCTATTATTTTTATCATTTCATATATGTGCTTTTGACAGAACTACTCAACCAATGAGGTAGTGGGAAAAATCTATCGGTATTGTGCACAGTGACCCTCTGGGCAGGGCTAATTATCCAAGACCCTAATTGGAAAGGGATTTATCCTAGCCGTGAGGTTTGGCCCAACTTATGTATTACAGTGATACAATGATTTAGTGATATAGTAATGTACCCCCTTAGTCTGTCATTTTCACATATTTATCAGTGTTCCCAATGAAACAGTATTTATTGATTCATTTCATATTCTCTACTGTGATCCCACCCTTGCATGTATCATGATGTATATGTAACTCACTAAGTATGTTATACTCACTATATAGTGGTTTATAATTTTTTTTTCATGAATAAAATAGAGAAGACTGTTTCCAAGTCATTCCTTCTCTAACTTGGGACGTCAAGTACATCAAGATAGATGTTAATCTTTAAAGGTCATTTATAAAATCTCTATAGCTCCATGGTACTGTGTATAATTAAGATACTAAGTATTATATGAACAGTGTTAAAAACTAACATTAAAATGAGATAAAAAAAAATGTAGTGAGATTTATTACTAAAGTTTAGTAGTGAATGAATTTAATATATGTAATGCTTAATGATTGATAATGATAACAATAGTGATAATGAATGAGTTGCTAGAAATGACACTATTATAAAGTGACTGTAATATGTTATGGAAGAAATATAGAAATGCTATGTATGTTATTGAAATTATATAGTTGAGGATACAAGGTCGGTGTATATTTGGAAGTGTGTTTTCTTTGCAGGTTGAGATATTGATTATATTGAATTTGGTACTATTCATATTGGGAATTAAGTTAAAGTTATAGAGGAAACTCTGTCGAAATAATTGCAAGATCATTAATTGTTAAATGGATTTATAATAATAATGGATGAATTTGATATAATTAACTGAAATTGGTATTGTTAGTGGGTTCTACAGATTTCCAGTAACTTTAGGTCTACCCGTGCCCTAGGACCATCATGTCCCAAAAGTAGGATGTGACAGTAACTGACTAAAACAAATGGTAACAAACTTAACAAACATAAAACCGACTCTATTAAATAGCTAAGCTAATAAATTAATTCTCTCTTCTTTCAATTCTCTTCAGATAGCTTGTAGAAGGACATTAGATGACCTGTCCATGAACTGGGTCAATACATAGACTGCATAACTTATATGTAGCCTAATTAAACTCAAGTAAATTAGTTTTCCCACCAGCTGTCTGTAGTAAGTAACATCTTCCAATAGGTAGAGGATGAGGGACATTAGGGCAAGGGGGAGTACGTGCCCCTTTAAATTTAGAAAATTAAAAAAAAAAAATTTGCAAATTTTTTAGTACCTAACACGTGCCCCTCTAAAAAATTTAGAATTGAACGTGCCCCTTATTTTGGTTGTATGTTGCTTGCCCATTTGGGTTAACTTGTGATTGGAGTGTAAGATATTTTAATGTTAGTGGCTCATTTAAAATAAATAGGAAGATGACTATTATTATGCCTCTATCCCCATAATCTCATATTTTTAGAAAACCACTATATCAGGTGATGAATATGATAAGAGTAGTTAGTTTTTAAATAAATAAATAACAGGTTCTCCACTCTCTCTGATTGTTAAAGTTTTTACGTTATTTCCATCTAAACTAAAACAAAAGGAAAAACAGAGCAAGGGTGAGAAATCTGTTGATTAATGGCTTCCTCTTCATCTCTAATGGCTACAAACAAAGGTATGTTAAATTAATCATTTATCATGTATCTAATTTTAACGATCCTAATTATGTATGTTAAATTGGATAATTTAACATATGATATCAGAGCACATGATTTTATGAATAATTTCTATATTACATTATTTAAATATTCATATGTCTATCCTTTCCACAATTTGACGTTTTAACAAACTAGAAAGGAATTTAAAATCCTTTACTCATATCCTTGATTTGTACGTAAACAGTAATATTTATATATATGTATACATGGCATAAAATAAAATTCAATGTTTATGTTACTGTTCACTTTTCAATTTGAATATATATATATATATATATATATATATATGTATGTGGAAACAAACAGTATTTTGCATTTATCTTTAGCTGAGTGATGTCTTTAGTTTTAATTCTTTATGGATTATGGTGTCTTATAAATGTGTTGGTAATTTCAACAATAAAGTTAGATACAGTAGCCATTTATCAATCCTGTTTGTTTTCACACTTTTATATATTATACAATTCGGTTGAATCAAATTATACATATTTATGATTATAAATACTTGATAGGCATATGCAGTAACATATATATATATGTATTATACAGTGACTAGTTATTCTGATTATTGTATAATAATTGCTTATTGAATCATAATGCTATTCATTAAGAAAGCCTCTATGTTATATAATTATGAAAGCCTCTGTTTGTATATTATATATATTTTCGTAAAGTTACAGTTCAATGATAGCAAGCATATTTCATATATTTAAATGTAATGCTATTATTTAAGAGCAACAGTTTATAATATATTAATTATTTTATAATATATAAAGTAATTTATAAGATGCTACACTTTAATTTCATGTCTAGCTCTCCCAAAGGGTCTGCTTAAAGGGTGGGCATTGAGTATAGTTTGACACACTCGTAGATATTTAAATAGTCAATAAAGGATATCATAACTCCTGTTAGAAAGAGAATTTTACCTAAAGTCTTTTGTATGAGAACATTACTAGAAATCTTTGGTCAAAGTGGATAGTACTTAGAGATGGTCTCTAAGGAAATTGTTTTAGTAATGATGCTTGGATTACAAGGAACTACTGTTCGGGCTAAGTGTGGTGTAGTCAGCTTAGTGGAATTAACACAATGTCCATATATTAAACCAAACTTGGTAAAGGGGCTTGAAGAGACTAGTAGCACAATATTATCCATGTTTTAGGGTTTCTATTTACCACTAGCAATTTCTGATTACTTAGGGTCATGATGTGTGACAAGATACTGCTCATGATCTACTTAAATTATAGAGGTTCAATTGGAGAATTGATTATGAATTAAAGAAGTTTAATTCATATAATTCTTGTTGGACAAGAATTACCTTTTATGGAAATTTCCTATTTTGGAAATAGGAATTCCACTTAAGAGTTTCCTAAATTAATTTAAGGAAATAATTAAGGACTTAAGTTGCTATTTAATTAGGAAACCTATTAGGTCACACGCATAGAAGTGTTTCAAACAATAAGTGAAAGAGGAAATTAAATTATGATTAAATGAGATTTAATTCATATATTTAATTGTGGAGTTTTTTTTTTTTTTTTTTTGCAATAATTTAATATGATTAAATTAATTATCTAATTTAATTATTTACATATGATGTATTTAATTAAATTAGGACCATTGGATTGTATTAATATTACGATCAATAAGTCTAAGGTCAAAGGAGTATGTTTGACCTTTCATTAATGGCATTATTGTCATTAGGCTTATTGTTTTAATCTAAGCCGTTAAATTAAAACCTAATTAATTAAGGGCCATATAAATATGATAAGATCATAATTAAATAAACCATAAGTCAAAAATCACATCCCTTGGCCAAAAATATTGAGAGGAAAATCAAGAAAGAATTCGGCTACCATTCCTTCTCCATCCAAACCGAAAATCATAAGGCTTGCAACTAAAGATTTTTGGCACCTCTTTCCTAAAAGCTTGTTCTTTGATCTTCGCGTGGATTACTAATCGGGCTTTTCTTATCTTGTGGGAAAGATAGTGATTTGTTATAACCCTTTCTTGGTGATCAAGTGAAGAAAAAGTTTTCAAACACAAAAGTAAAGATCTTGATCTTTTAAATAATATTCAATTTTAATCAACATAGAGATCTTGGTTTGGGATTTTTTTTTATTTTTTCGCTGAGCCTAACGGCTTAAATTCCAACACATAAATCAAGAGATGATCCCCTTAGATACTTCTCTGGTGCAGGAAAAAACTTTCCAGTATGATGATCCGTCCAAAAGTTGCCTAGAATGGAAACTCCCAAAGGTAGACATTAATTCTATTTACAACAAATCTAAATTCAGTTTTAGGTCCATAGTAGATATCTCCCAGTCGGAATCTACAACTCAGGTTTCTAGTACAAAACTAGAAACGTTGGACATACCTTTGATTAATTTACCAAAAACAAGGGAATTGGTAGCTAAATCAAAGGGAACATACCAATATATCCACATTGGTCTTGTCCAAGTAGGACTAATACCATTATTCAATTTGTCAGCTGATAATCCTATGATAGTAATTGTATTAGACAAAAGATGAAATTTATTCAAAGACCAGCTAATATCAGGGGTCTAGACTAACCTTGTACATGGTCCAGTTTGGTTCCAGACTTATCCTAACTATATAATGTCTGTAAAGGATAAGTATTTGGGTAATTCTTTATCACTAAGAATTAAATCCATGAATATGAATAAAATGAATTCTCAGGCTAAATATTTAGAGTATCACACTAGGATAATTTTTAGATTGATTAATACAACCAATCTTGGAGTGAGGAATATATCTAAAATTACAGAGTTATTCGATAAAGGTTCAGATAACTATAGACAGTTTTATAAAAAAGAAATTAATCCTCTAAAGTTATCTTGGCCTAGGAATTGGGTTCTTCAAGAACCAACAGAGACCTTAAGATCAATAAGTTCCTCTCAAATCACACAAAAGGGTAGAAATATCACATTAAACCTAGATGAACCTATGAGAAATATAAAGATTTTTTATCCTCCTAGGAGATCATATCATGTTCCTCGATTACCTATAAGTAATTCTACTTCATCAGTAATTAGAGAAGAAGTTCCTAGGACACTAGTCCAAAAAGAAGATACATAATCATCTTTTGAAGGAAGAACCATTGTAGGATACAGGACTATTAATTTACCTGTATATGAAGAAGAATAAATTCGGGAAAATGTAAGGATGGTTAAACATCTAACACTAGTTCCTGAGGTTGTAAAAGAAACATAAAATATTTCTTAGCAACAGTCAATTCCTTTCGAGGAGGTCTGGAAAATGACATCATCAAAGATATTTAGCATAAAAAAATCAGGTTTGAGTACATACATTTTCTTAATATTTAAATTTTTTAGTTATCATGATTACTCTTTAGATGCTTTAGTTGACACAGGTACAACGATTACTAGTGCTAGACCCAATGCACTCTCTGATGAATGGTGGAAACCATTGACCCAACCTATGGTACTGCATATAGCAGGTGGAGAAGTGAACTTGGTGTCATAATTTGCAAAACAAGTTCATGTTATCATAAGTAACCAAAAGTTTACTATTGATAAGGTCTTGGCATTACCTGATCTAGATACGGATATCATTTTAGGAAATGCATTCCTAAAAGGGCAAAAAGAAAATAGACCTTTTGTTGTGCATGACAATGATTACATCTCGATTGGAGGTGTAAAAATCACATCTCTGACAAATCCTAAAAATAAGTTAAAATTTAGTTTTTATCCAGTTAAAATATCAGAGTTGTATGGACTATGCTATGTGAACAAACATTCAGAATGCAAGCCCAGCGTGGTGAAACTTGGCTAGATTTTTTATTTGATTAAGAGTCAAATGATACCTCTTGGTATGAATAATTGTGTTTTACAACACAAGGTGTGATAGAAAAACCTATTACACAACCTCAGCTAAAAGGAACTAAGTGGGAAAAGTTTGTTGTAAAATTAGCTGATAATTTTAGTGAAGATCCGCTAAAGTTATGGGTGCTAAATGGCATAACTGCTAAATTAGAGTTGAAAGATCACAACACTATCATCAAAACCAGAAATATAATATATACTAATGAGATGATAGAGGAATTTGATAAGCAGATTCCTGAATTGCTCAAAAAAAGGTTTGATTAGGGATAGTAATAGTCCACATTCTAGTCCAGCCTTTATGGTAATAAACCATACAGAACAGGTGTGAGATAAAGCACAAATGGTTATAGACTATTGTCAGGTAAATAAAGCAACAAAGGATGATAATTATAAGATCCCTATAGCAGGAGATGTCATAGATAGGGTAAGTCTTAAACAACCTTCTATCTTTTCTAAATTTGATCTAAAAAGTGATTATTGGCAGGTAAAAATAGAAAAATACTTTATAGCCCTTATAGCTTTCAATGCACCTCAAGGGATGTATGAATGATTGATAATGTCATTCGGCCTGAAAAATGCTTCAGGCGTGTTTTAACGTAAAATGGACAATGCCTTTAAAGCATTGAAAAAATTTTGTGTGGTCTATATAGACGATGTGTTAGTTTTTAGTAATGATGAAAAAGAGCACATAAGTCACCTTGAACAAGTGACTGATATCTTCAAATATGAAGGTATGATTCTATCTGAAAGAAAAATAGAATGGTTTAAGGAAAATATAAATTTTTTAGGAATTGAAATTGAAAAAGGGAAAATTATGCTACAAAGTCACATTTCTGAAAAACTTATTAACTTTCCTGATAAACTAGAAAATAGGAAGCAAGTACAAAAATTCTACGGACTTGCTAACTATGCTAGACAGTTCATAAAAAATCTTTCCAAATAACTAGAAAAATATCAAAGAAAATATCTGATAAAGTTTCTTGGTTTTGGGATGATGAGGACACTCAGACTGTTATCCAAGTAAAAGATAAAATAAAAATTTTGTCTTGTCTTAATTTATCGTTAGATACAAATGAGTTAGTCCTAGAGGCAGACGCTTCAGAAAAATCTTAAGAAGCAGTATTAAAAATCAAAGGTAGAAAACTAGAACAAATATGTAAGTACTGGTCTGGAACCTTTAAAGGATCAGAAATTAATTATTCAATCCATGAAAAGGAAGTCCTAGAGATTAAAAATGGTATAAAAGCCTTTTACATCTTCCTAGCTCCTAAGAGGTTTGTAATTAGAACATATTCAACCTATGTAAAAGGATTTTATGAATTTGAATCTTAAAGAAGCTAGAAAAATTAGACTTTTAATATTTCAAGAATGGTTTAGCTATTACAGATTTGATATTGAATATATTCCTTCTGATAAAAATGTGATAGCTGATTCTCTTTCTCGTGAATTGTCTAATTTTGCAAATGGACCTTGCCGTAAAAAATAAGCTATGTTGGATCTATAAAAAAGAGGGTCATACTCGAAAACAGTGCACAAAGAAAGTTGAGAAAGGGAGTAAAGACTCCAAGAGTGATGGCTCTGTTTCTTTAAGAATGAAAAGAAAAGTTGTAGCATCGAAAGATATTATGTGCTGGATATGTAAATCTCAAGGACATATCTTTACAGAGTGTCCTAAAAAGAAGCCAGTGAGTTCGAAAGAACTTGTTAGTCCAAAAAAAGCTAACGAAAAGCCAAAGGAGAAATCTTTGATTCAAAAGAATAAAGAGAAAAATCCTTTGGCGCCAAAATCATGAGTCCTTGAAGATTTTTACGAAAAAACTGCCAAAAAACTTAGCCTTACTCCTAAACATGTAAAAGATTCAGAAAAGAACTTCATCAAAAGGATGAAGGTGAATTGGCCGCAGTGGGAGGGTCATAATGTCCAATTCCTTTACATGAGAATATCCATGATGGCTCAAAGAAGACTGGTGGAAGTGTCGGTGAACCTTCAGTCGTTCCAAACCAAAATGCCAGTGAAAGTGCCAAGGAACCTCGAGTTCTAAACCAATGGGCTTCTAAAAGTGCCAGTGAATATTTATCTATTCCAAATCAACAGGCTAGTGAACGTGTCAGTGAACGTTTAAAAGTTTCAAATCAAACTCCTTTACACAAGGAGAGTTGTAAAAACTCTGGTGATATGTCAGATCACAAACACAAGGCTAGTGGAAAGGCCAGTGAATCTTCACAGATTCCAAACCAAACTCGTGAAGAGGATAAAGCTGATAAAAGCTTTGAGGATGAGAATCCTGATTGTGATGAATTAAATTGGGATATTATTTTTGGAACAACTGAATTCAAAAAATAGGAAATCCAACAATCTTCTAGGGAAATCACAATGAAAGAATCCAAAAATGAATCTGATGACATTCAGAAGAATTCATAAAGATCATGAGGGTAGATAAACCTGAGGCTTGAAATATCTACAAGGATAAAAATCCTTTGTACTTAATAAAGTACGATTATGGTCTTTCAAAAGACGGATCTATATTGTGTTCTGGATTACATGAAGGATTAGCCAAAAGAAACTTCCAGCAACTACAACACTTTGTAGATGAAGTTGTTTCATATATTTCATATTTAAAAAAATAGCTTGAAATCCACAAAAAGGATGAAGAAGATTTCCTTCAGTTAGTAATGGAAAGGGATAAAACTTTTTGATGAAATGGGTTCATACATTTTGCCAAAAGTGGTCTATACCAGAAAGATTAAAAGGGTGGACTCAATGTATCATTCTCTTAAAGAGTGTTCTCTGTTACATCCATACATCAATTAACAATGACATGGAGGTCTAAATCTGATAATTCCCTTAGAAATGGGGGAAGATAGTCTCTGCTACACATATGCAGAACTGACATAAATTATCAAGATTAATAAAAACGATAATGATCTGTGTAATCACTTTCAATTATTGCATAGAAATCCTTAAAGTTCTTGAGTACAGACTCAAGAATAATTACCAATTATATTATTAACACAATTATGGATTGTGGTGAGGATGAAACTGTTTGTTATCCGTATCAAATTTGGGATCTTCGTCCTATTATGGCTAAGGAATTTATAGACCCACAGAAGGTTAATAATAATAATTTAAATTTTTATTTTAACATGTATAAAGAAAACAAGTTTATTACCCAACATGTGAGAATTGAAAATTTCAAAGCTATCCTAGAGAAGGCAATCTATGCAAGCAATTATGTCATTCTCGGAGATGGTAAAGTATTTGTTATTATCTGGTCCCAATATACTCCTATTCAAGAGTATTGTCCATGATTAAGGGACGAGAAGAAGCACAAATTTTTTTTTCTGAGACTAGTGGATTTAAATCCAAGTCTGGATTTCTAACCTGAAACCATAAAGGTTTGGAAAAAGGTTGCTCAGTTCAGAGAGCAACGTGTTGCAGAAGAGAAAGCATGGATGTCCCAGTCAATAACTCACAAATGGAGTGACAAAAACGTCATCCATGATATCAGCCTCAGCGTGATAAATGAGGAATTGCTTTTCAGAAGTGGTTGTAGATATTAAAGCTCTATCAACTAAAGTAGCTTTAAAATTTATGGCCCCGATGAAAATAACTTATCTCCAGATAAGGACTCCTTAACTGTAAAATTAAAGCAGTCATTGTCTTTATTTAATTATTGTATTGAATACAGCTGGAAAACAGTACCAAAGGCACCAGCTGTCCATTTATTTTTGTAGTTTTGTAAAGCTGACATACTATTTCATCTACCTATCTTAATTATTGTACTGTGTTAATTATTTTTCTTTTGAGCTGGCAAACAGTAATATAGACACTAGTTCCGTTTGTAAAAAGTCTATATATACCTCTTCAGCTTATTGAAGAAGGGGGAGCAAAATAAAATATAGAGTTTCTTTAAGAAAAATATTTTTCAAGTCTTTATTTTTATAATAATCTTGTTTCTATATACCTTTCTTCCTTCAAAATAGTCTAATATCCAGGAGTATTGCAGTAAGGCCTAACCAAGAAAGGGCAGTAAGTCATATCCTCCATACCTCTCTTAAGGTATTGCTAGTGACGAGTTTGGAAGGATGGTTAAAGCTATTGCGGAAGTTTAATGGACTCGGTCTACAAATGTATATATATTATAAATGTTTTAAGTTTATGTTTATACGTTTATGTCTTCCAACTGATCTACTAATAGAAATTGGCTTAAAGGTCTAGTTTTAACTCAAGCTAGAAGGAAAGAGTTAAGTGTCAGTCTTATACTATATGATCATTTCTTTACTTTATATGAACAAAGAATAAGAGAATTATTTGTTGCTATAGAAAGTATTGAAAGACTTGATAGGCCTAACAAAGAAAACATTGAACTTCAAAATTTTCTAGACCAAGAGCTTGAATTTAATAAATTTCATTATCTAGAAAGGCTTGGTGCTTTTGCACGATTGTTGGATGACCAGTAATTATTCAGATTGTTCTTATCCTGATTGTCATTACCTATATTATGGTGTAGGCAACGATCCAATAATAGAATTATTAAATTCTATTATAGATCGTTTAGATTTTCTAAATAATTCTACAGACAAGTTGTTTAAAAATTTAGAAGAGTTGACTCTTAAACAGAGTGAGTTTGAGAATTTTTTTTCCTCGAGAACAAAGGCATTTTGGGTTTTGTTGTCAGCTATCGCTATCACAATGAGAATGAGAAGCTGAAAGAAATCAGAAATAAAAGAAAAACTCTTTGAAAATCTCTAGGAGTAGCTCTCTATAATTTCGCCTCTTAACAAACTTATTAGAGAGAGAGCAAACTTATCTTGAATGGTATCAGGGAAAAATTATAAAGAAAATGAGATTTTTGAATTTCTTTGAAAAAAGAAAAGAACTTTGGGGATTAAAATAGAAATAACAATAATTTTGGGCAGTTAAAAACTGCTAGTGAAAGTAAATTGAAAGTCTGAAGATTTTTATATTATGTTTTAAAGATTAAGAACCATAATGTATATTAGTGAATATTTCAAGAACTACTAATGAAATTAATCATTTTAAAAAAAAAATCTAGAAAAATCTAAATTTTCCCCATTTAATATATTAAATAATAATAATAATAATAATAAAATATTTAATTCAATTAACTTTTTAATCAATAATTAAAATACTTAATAAAATAAATTTTAAAATTAAATAATTACCCATAAAATTAATACAATAATTATAAAATTAATGTTAATAATAATAATTAGATTAAATTAGTTAGACTAATAAATTAATAATTATTAAAAATTTAACTAATAACATTAACTAAATAAATAATTATGAAACTAATAATTTGCAATACTTATAAAATAGAATAATTGATTTAACTAAATTTACAATTTTATAATTAAATAATTGCCAATTCATAATATAATAAAATATCAAGATTAAAAAAAATCAAATATTAAAATCAAAATTTCTTTACTTTATGTGATTATTTTATATAATAAAATATTATAAAATCGAAAATATTTATATAATTATTAAATATCTTTAAAATATTATTATTCTTCGATTAAAATAAAATTTTAAAAATAATACAAAAATTTAAGTGTTACAAACTAATTAACAGTTAGTGTAACCAACTAATTTGAATCGACTAAGTTCTCAATCTTTTGCTGCTTCCTCAAGTCTTCTGCTTTTTCTTTATAAATTCATTGGCTATTTTTTTTTTTATTAATGCAAAGAAATAAATTTAATTCGTATAATATGAGTTTATGAAAGATGAAGATTACTTATCAATCTGTCTTTAATTAAATAATATTGAATTTATATATAGAATTATAAAATTACAAGTTGAAATTCTAATCAGACTGAGTTGAAATTCTAATAGTATAATAACATTGAAAAGATGGAGATTGCCTAAATAGCCTATGATATTAGATTGTGGCAACCAGAAAGAAATCCAAAATAAAGATAGAGTTGAACTCTCAAATGCCACTACTTTGTCTAGTTTCTTTTAAAGAATAAAAAAAAAAAAAATAATATACACATTAGAGAGATGAATTTATGATTATAAATATAATGTTGAGATATAAGGAATTAACAACATATCTTTGTCCCTATCAAACCTGAGATAATCACTACCAACTAAAAAACTATCTTTCCCATATTTACATCCACCTAATAAAAAATTGTCCTCCTCACTAATCCTATTTCTAATAACGTCTAACAATTGCTCACTATAACTTTCTTGGTACACTGAATCATAACTAATTACTTCATCATCTTTCTCTTCAATTTTGTCCATAATTCTATTGCTACAATTACCTCTAATTGTGACCCAATTCTCATCATCATCATAATCCCATCTGGGTCCCCCTGAAATCAAGCACAACCGACTGATTTTCTCACTAGCTGAACTTTGATGACTTGTATGGACTAGATTAGCCAAATTTTCTGTTTCTAATTCATCCTCTGAATTCCAAAATCCTTGGTCAAGAATGCTTGTAGGCGAAGTTGAACATGTGGAATTAGATTCTTGAATTTGTTTTACATGAGAATTGAATTTCTCCAGAAATGGATGATTCAGAAGTTGATTAGCTGTCCATCTTTGTTTCGGATCTCTCTTTAAACATTTATCTAAAAAATCCCTTCCTTGCTCCGATAAACAACAGGGGAATTCCGGCAACTGATCGGAAAATCCAATCCGGTAAATAACAGAAACTGGGTCATTCAAATTAGGCCACGGTGCACAACCACCACTAACCATTTCAATAATTGTACAACCTAAAGCCCAAATATCACTAGCAAACCCCTGTTCCTCCCCACGCGCCACCTCTGGTGCCATAAACATAGGCGTTCCGCAACCAATTGGGGTTGCTATATCCACCGGATTAATCCGTTTAGCACACCCAAAATCCGCAATTTTCGCGCCGGTTTCTCCTACTAAAATGTTCCTCCCTTTGATATCACAATGAACCCACCCATTAGAATGTAGGTAATCTAGACCTTGAACAATTTGCCACGTGTAATATCCGATTACGGATTCATCCAGCTGGCCACCAGTGTGAGCCCGAATCACATCAATAATCGTGCCGCTGGGCATGTACTCCAAGAAAAGATTGTACATAACTTTGTTGTCCTCTCTAGTAATGTCACACCCCTTGTAGCTAATTATATGAGAAGAGCTTAAAGAAGAAAGAATTTTTCCCTCCTTTTGTAAAAATTGGGATTGGGAAAACTCAGTAGACTTGACTGCGAAAATGTCACCGGAGCAAAGAAAGGTGGCGAAGGAGACGGTGGCTGTGGAGCCGTGGCCTATGGTGTGACCTCTAGTCCAGTCCATATTGTAAGATGAAAAATAAGAGAAATGAAAAACTGTTCCTTTTTTTTTTTTTCCGCTTCGTTAGGTTTGATTTTTGAGTTTGTTATTAGCTATTTAGTTACCCACCTCATATATAAAGGGCTCAAAAAGGTGGGGACTTTAAAAAGTCAGTTTCTTATATTTTTTTATTTATAAATACATTTGGGTTGTTGAGTCTATCTCTCCTCCTATTTGACAATTCCTTTAACAGGGAGTGAACAACGTGTTAAAATTATGGTAGAGTTGATAGCTTTTGGTTTCTGAAAAGCGATGACATGTCATATCATAAGTTAGACACGTGTACACTTTTTGGGAGAATAAAGAGTAGTTCTATTTAATGTGATTTGTATTGGTTTGGTGTATAAGAAATGGGAAGAAGAGGATGGATAAGGGTTAGTAGTAGATAATTGGATAATAGTAGTAGTAGACAAGACAACTTGTTGAAGTTGAATTGGATGCCTTGTTTTGTTTTGTTTTTGTACATGGTGAATGGCAATTTGAAAAATTAAATTTGGTGGTTCAGAGTTGGGTTGGGTTAGGGGAGGTGATGAATTATGAGGTGGGAGGTGAGTTGAACCACCAAAAGAGGTTGAAATTTAGTATCTTTTCTTCTTCTTTTTTTTCTTTTTTTTTTTAAATTAAGGAATTTTTTCTTTCTTTTGGCAATGAATGTGAAAATGGGTATTTTGTCAAAAGTCAAATTCTTGTAAAAAATTGATTATTTTTGCATTTGAAAAATTGGTCAACCATACCTTGGTTTCACATAATAATAATAATTATTATTGGTGTCTTTATAATATTTGATGATTTGATACCAATTTATGTGGATAATAATGTGAATTCACATGTCAATTCTATTGGCTATAATTAGTTTTATTTATATGTTTATTATTATTATTTAAAGTTTCAAAAAAAATATATTTTTCTTCAATTTTGGAACTTTCTTTTTATTTTATTTTATGACTGCGTTGTCTAAACGCAGTTACATAGTTGACATTATTGTTATGTCCAACTTTTGTTTGAAATTCGTTTATGAAGAAGGAAAATAATTTTTGAACAATTATTGAAGGATTAACACCATAATCAACCACATGCTATTCTACTTTCCATAAATAGTCAAGTCTTTATTATTATTATTATTAGGGTGAAATTGTAAATTTTCAAAATTTCCATAAATCCTATATTTTTACAAATTATAAAATTTTCATAAATTTTGTAATTGATAATAATTATAAATAGGGTATGGAATCATGACATCATGTTTATCTTTACTGAATTAATCAGCTGAATATGATTCAAACTATTCATAAAACTCATATAACACTTTTGACCTTTTTTTTATTTTTTTCTCAATATGCAAATTACAGTATTTTAGAAACTTAAATATTTTTTTTTAGTATATTAAATTTTTTAAGAAGAACTGTTTTTCAGGAATTTAAACCCTGAAAAAATAATATTTTAGAAAAATTTACATAATTTAATAATCTATTTGGATAAAAAAAAATAGATTTGAACCAAATTTCTCATTTAGTTTATTAAAATTAAGTGAATTTGAATTCAAATTACCTAATGAAATCTAACCTTTCAAAAATTTAATATTTCAAATATTTTTTTTACCTAATTATTTTAAATTTATTATTTTCATCATTAATTTAAAATTTTTATTTTTTTTTTCAAATTTAAAATCTAAAATTTCAAATTCTTTAGACTATCTAAATGATAAATTTATAAATTTATAAATTTCAAATCATAATTTAAAATATGATATTTGAAATTAAAATTTCAAATTCAAATCTATATATCCAAACATAAGGTAAATTTTATTTATTGAACTTATTTAATGAAAAATTCTTTAAATGAATCAAATTCATCATATCAAATTATATACTAATCAATAATAATATAACACGTCGATATATTAATTACAATATATATCTTATAATTTAGATAATTAATTATTATATTTACTAAATTTTATAGTTATTATTTAACAAAGTTGATTACTATTAGTTAGTCTATAATCTAACGTATTATAATAGGTACAATATCGTCAGTAATACATATCAATTTTACAACTAATTTTTATTTTTTAATACATGAAATTGATAATTTCTAAATTTAAGTTTTAAAATGAATATTTTTACATTTTTATAACAAGCAATTGGGTGATTATTATACGTTTTAAAAAATATTCAAAACTTGGTCAAGGATTTCTATCCTTCAAGCAAAGGAATATCATAATAAATTTTGGATGGGAGTACCCAATGCTTACAAAAGAACCTAAATTACTTGTCCATGCTATGTGTATAGTAAGAAGTACTATCAATATATATGACTTGCTTAAGAAAAACCCAACTGCCACACTAAATGATTATGAATTTGATTCCACCCTTTCACTTCAGACATTACAAAAAAAATAAAATTATAGCTCTAGAAATATGCAACTTTTTTAGTAGTAAAAAGAGAATGTACTATTTTCTTTTATTGAAGTTTGATCTCTAATAAGTCAGTTCATAATATATTTCTTCAATATATGTATCCTAAATTTCAATGTGAATGTTTTGGTTTCAATTAAGCTATTCTGTATAGAAATGGATTTAGTTTTTTTTTTTTAAATAATATTTAATCTAATTTTTGTATGCATAAATTAATACAATTTACTAAATTCAATCTCAATTCAATCAATGAAATATTATAGACCATGTATATAAATGGGTATATCAAAAGATATTTTATCCTATTTAAAAAAATATATATTAATTATTATACTTCATAGTGAATAAGAACTTATGAGTGGACTATATTATGCATGTGGTATGAGTGGGTGTACACCTTATATCACATATATATACCGTTCAGCTCAGCTAGGCGTGGTCAATTATGGCATTAAAGTTTTTATCTGTAAACATTGTTTCCATTTTTTCTATATATTAAAGTAATGACAAGTCTTAAATATAAGCAGAAAAATAAAAATATAAAATCTTTTTATCTGTTCTTATAGTCTGATCAATATAATATTATAGTTGTTCATGAAGCTTCTTTATTCTTGTACTTGAATAAAAAAAACTATAGCTATTAAATACTGAAAGTGATTTCGATTGGAACCTGTAAGCATTAGTAACCTACTGAGGGGTTGAAATATTTCTTAGAATAGTGATATCTCACATCTCAGCTAATTAGATAAGTCGTTTTGATTTTATCTTCCTGTTTTATTTTTGTTCTGTAATTTGGTGATTAAATTTGTTTCTGATATGTATTTTCAATTCTGATTAATTAATAAGGAACAACAATAGAATTAGAGTATTTGTAAAATGATAAATAAATAAAACCTTCTTTGTAGTCTAATTTCATATATATTTTCAAATTCTGATTAAGAATGTATTGAATAAATATACTATTTTCATCTTATAATAAACGTTATAATTGCAAAATATATGATTATTAAGAATTTTTTTATATATTGACCTTTCTAAGTCATTAATTATTTTAATCTCCCTCGGCCTTCCTAATTCTCTCACATTCTATATCTCTTAATTAATTTTTACATTTTTCAATATATTTTTAATGAGGGCATTATTATCAAATTAAGATAAAATGTAGTTTAAATTAGAAAATGAGATAATTAAATTGAAATATACTAAAAAGAAAATTATAATGTTTATTGTGAGAACGAAGAGAGTATATACTAATAAACTTAGTTAATTCTTAAGATTAATAGTGAATAAATTAATAATTAGTGATTGAATAAATTAGTAATTAGTGATTGAATATCCATAGAATAATATAAAAAGTTAAAAATTCAAACTTTTACAATCTCTTCTCTTTTAAAAAAAAAAATAATATACAAAAAATTAAAATGTACTTAATATAACATATTAAAAATTCTCATAATAGAAAAAAAAATCATCAAAGTATGATTTTGAAATTGACTTTAATTAGGTGAAAATTTGTAAAATGTAGAAACCATATACAGATTTTGTTACGTGTAATAACATTAATTCATTGCTTGAGGAGTCATGCTTTAGATATGAAGAGTAGAAAGAAAAAAAAAAAAAAAAAAAAGCCATTATATGCACTTAGTTACACATGTAAATTATGATGCATAAGCATACGGTAGAAAGTAGAAACACTTTATTTGGTAATTAAAAGCCAATAGGAACATAGCAGCAAGAAAATAACAAGTGTTATAGACGTTGCAACTAATTAATAATAATAATAATAATAATAATAATAATAATAATTTCAACTAAAAGTAATAAACTAATTCATACACTAATTAAACAGTCTGAATCATTTACCCTCTTATGTATACTAAAAAATTTTAAAAAATAAATAAATTAATTCACACACTAATTAATCAGTCTGAATCATTTATTCTTTTATATATACTAAAATATTTTAAAAAATAAATAATATAACACATGAGGAGAGTATAAAGCAGTGAATAAAACACAAAAAAAAAAAAAAAAAAATCCGAACTGTTAATCAAAATTTAAGCAGGTGGTTTAATTAATTTTATTTTGTAATTTATAACGTAATTAATTGATAACCAGCCTAACCCATTATTAACAACCACCTTTATTAATTAGAAATTGGCCTAAAATATAAAATTGAAATTAAATTAAATTAAATAAAGATTAGTTTTTCTGTCACACTTTCATGTCAATTTTAGTTCCGTTAGTTGGACCAATATAACGGTTACAGTTTTATTTTGTTAGTAGTAGATGAAATGCATGATTTTATATAGGCTTGGCTTATAAGAAAGCCAATCATGAAGAGGCTTCTGTTATAAGCAAGTCACCTGTGTTACCCTCTTCATTTTTATTTTTATTTTGTCTACTTATATTATTATATTATATTAGTTTTTTAACCATAATTAAGCACATTCCGAAATAATAAATAATTATGATAAGTATAAAAAAAGTATCATGCGATTAACTTTAAATATCTTAAATAAAATTTCTCTACCGAAGTATAATATTTTTCAAATTTTTCAGAGTTGTGAATACCTCTAATTATTATTCAACTATTTTAATTATATTGATTAGGTTAGAAATGATAAAAATAATATAAAAATTTTGATATAGTGATAGTTTTAAAATAAATAAAATATTAAATTAAAAGATATATAATATTGGACTGAATTGATCAATAAATTATCATAAATTTAATTAATCTAATCGGAACAAAATCCCTATTATAATTTTTCAAATTTGATTATACTCATAACCAACTTGAATTAATATTTAATTAATTTAATAAGTTGAATTAGATTATAAATCAATAAAAGATAAATCTTAAATATTGATAAAATAGTATCAGTTAGATAGTTATCAATATAGGTTTAATTATAGTTCAATTCAATTATTGTAGAAACTATCTACAATTTTACCATTAATTTATTTAAATTTTAATTGTAAAAATAGATTTGCAATATAAAGAAATTTATTAGTGACAATTTTGATAATTTAAAAGGAACGTGAATTGTTTTATAATATTTTTTATTAAATTATTTTAATCATAAACGTATGAATCAAATTAATATAATAAGATTCTCAATTTGTTTATATTTAAGTATTTAATTTTATAATCTATATGAAATTTTATATATTTTAATATTTTTTTCTTAAGTATTAACTGATCTAATTCTATTACTATTTAACAATGCAAATAGGTTTTGATAATTTGAAGGGGTACCAAATCACTGATAATTTGATATTCTGATAGTTTGATAGGTTATCAACTTACTAGTAATTTGATATTTAATTTTAATAATTTGATGAATTATCAGTTCATATGTAATCTAATATTTAATTCTAATAATTTAATAATTTGATCAAATTATGATAAAATTAGCGTTGATATTATAAATAAATTTATTAATTTTAGTTTGATAATAAAAAATAATTTGAATAATTTATAAAAAATATGAATTATTTTATAATATTTTTTATTAAATCATTTTAATTATAAAAATATGAATCAAATAAATATGATAAAATTCTTAATTTATTTATATTCTAGTGGTGGAATTTTATTTATCTTTAGACAATCCTCAAATTTCGAATGCTAATATATATTAAGAAAAAAGAAAAACTATCCATTAATTTATTACAGGAAAATAGTTTTGTGGTCTTACATAAGCATTACGCATCTATGAGGAAGAAAAGTGGGGTCTATGGACAGCCATTCATGAGCCACCACGTGTATATTTGAAACCAAAGGAACACGTTTCATAAAAAAATAATATATAATTTTGTGGGGAAGAGAAAGGCTACGTCTCCATTCTGTCCGTCAAAAGCAAATAGATACCATTCGATGTGGCGTAGAGAATATTACTATTTTATTATTTTTTTTCTTCTTATTTCAATCAATTAAAATATTTTGGATTAATTTATCCGTTAATTAAAAATTATTTTTTTAAACAATTTTAAAGGTATATTCTTAATGTTTGATTTATATATTTCGAATTAATGTTTGAATGTAGATTTCGAAAACTTTCTTTAAAAAAATCAATAAATTCTCTTATCAATTAAATTAATTCTTTTAGTTATTTTTTATTTTTTTATTGAATTTAAGCGTATATATAAAATTTACAACTTTTCTCTATATTTTCTTTTTCTCAAATTAAATTATTCATATACAAATAATTTCAACCACAAACAAATAAAAAAATAAATATATATTATAATATTGCATTTTATTGCTTTTCCATGAATAAAATTCTTTGAAAGGAACAAATAAAAATAAAATAAAAGGTTAATTATATTAACATCCCTGTATTTTTTCATTATATATTAATATATCATTTTATTTTCAAAATTATATTAAAACACCCCTAAATTTTGATTTTGTTAAAATTTGAAATTTTTCTATTAGAAAATTCGTTAAATCAATGTAAAAAATCCATGATACCCTTTATTTACATTTTAATTTTCACTTGTTTGCCACCTCATATAAACTCATTCTTTAACTACAATCACACCATCATCACCATGAAAATGTCAAAAACTCTATTCAAACTTATAACCTCTGCACTAAGGACAAAAGTAATCCACAAACCATCAAACAAATTCACAATCACCACTATTACCAAAAAGTAAATGAATAAATAAATACATAAAAACGAAAAAAATTCACGTTCTCTCTTGTCAACTCTTCCTAGGCATATGGGTCTAATTCCGCCATAAGAGCCACCAAATTGGCAACTAAAATTTGAACCTTCATAAGAAAATCCCTTAAAACTCCAACAATGACCAAAACTCCAAGCGAGTCAACAATCGACCTGACTCTCTCTTGGTTAGTGGTAATATTCGAAAGAGCATTTGTAGTAGCAATTTGAGACTTAGGGAGGGTCATTCTTAAAGCAATTTTAACAAAGGCAAAATTCCTCCTTCTTCCAGTATCATTTTCTTGTTTCTATCACTATCATTGGCTAAAGAGGCAAGTTCATTAGCTACATCAACTCTGCCTTTGAGTTGAATCATCTGGATAGGGGATATATAAGACCAGACCTAACCGAGAATAGGATCATCACTAACAATAGGAGGAAAGGATAGATAAGTACCTCCATTGGACTCAAAAATCAACAAAAGCATTTCATGTCACGGAAAGAAGACTCCAGAAGGTTAGAAACCTTCAAAAATTAGTGGGGGAGGTAATGGAAAAGGCATGACGGAGAACACCACAAATGGAGCCCCAGGGAGGAGATACGAGACATCATTTTCACCAATGAGGGTAGAGTGATGACCTTCGGATGAGACTACATCGTCTTTGATTGGCTTGTAGTACTTAGTTCGACTCTTTAATTGGCTTGTAGTACTTAGTTCGACAGTGGGAAGCTTGAAGGCTAGGCTGGGAGTGAAATTTTGTGGGTTTTTAGATTTTTTGAGTGGAGGAGGGTATTTGGGGATAGGATTGGTGGTTGAAGAGGAGAGAGAGAGACTGTTAGATTGTTTCGTGGTGGGTTTGATGGCAGTGAAGAGAAGAGATTGAGACCTGACAAAAAAAGCTACAATTGAAGTGCATGAAGCTAATGAAAACCACAACTTGCAACTACCCCTGCCGCCGATTAAAACTGAGAATAAAAAATTCTCAACATTCTCCTGGAAAGAAAAAAAATTGTGGGTTTTCCCGAACAAAAACTAAAAACCAGTGAAATTTGATATCTGTGATGAAAGGGATAAAATGGATAGGGGCATTTTGGGCAATAAAAAAAAGTTAAGTTCTAGAGGTTTGAGTGACGAAAAAGGGGTGAAAAATGGACGGAAACCCAAAATATTTTTGTAAAAATTTTTAAAAATTATAATAGCATAGCATTTGTTGTAATGAATCTAATGACATATTTTTTGTACGAAACAAAAATTAAATGGATTAAAAAAAAAGCAATATAAGTGTGTTAAATCTAGACCATTAATGGTCTAGATTTAACACATTTATATTGCTTTTTTTGAATTCATTTGATTTTTGTTTCGTACAAAAAATATATCATTAGATTCGTTATAACAAATACTATAATATTATGATTTTTAAAATTTTTATAAAATTTTTTGGACTCTAAAAAGTCAACACAATAGAAGTTACTGTGTTTTTGGCACAACAACCTCTAAATCCCGTATTTGTCTAATGAAATTAAAATGCATAAGTGTTTTAATATGATTTTAAAAATAAAAAAATGTATTAATATAATATGAAAAAATACAGAAATAGTAACATAATTAACCCTAAAATAAATAAACAAATGAAACAATATCCAAAATGCAACCATATCAACGATATACTACCTGAGGATATGTAGTGGCAAAATCATATTACAATGACTTGTCATTTTCTTTATATTTGGATTCTTTCTTTCTTTTTATTGGATTTCATATCTTATATTTACATTCTTTTATTATTTTTATAATTCAAATAGAGAGGTGGTGAGTTTTTTCTCTTTAATATAACTTTTGTTCTTTTATTTTAAGTTTAATAATTGAAATATTGTATTATGTGTCTCTAGCTTTTGTGAGAATTAGAAAGGATTTTATATTACAATAAATGAGACTCAAAATTTCAATTTTTTAGAGTATTTTCATTAAAAAAAATGACAGCCACATTTCTATTATAAAGGCTTTAAATTGCACATATTGGTGCCTAATTGATAATTTATTTAATTGTATATCTGTAATTAAGTATAAAATTCAAACTCTTTCCACATTTTGTTAAATTAAAATAAATAAATAATTTCCACCACAATGAATCAAGAAATATTACTGATTTTATGGACCACAAAAAACTTTTTAAGAAAACAAAACTGCAATAATATCCATATGCTACCAGATTAACGACATAATCTGGGTATTTGAAAATTTTGTGATTGAAATTTAATTAATTTAAATTTTAATAATAAATTTATACATGTAAAATAGGTTTTGACAATCCAATGTTGTATTGGCAAAATTCATGTGCAAATGCCACGTTTTTTGTCTGAAATTTATTTATTTATTTTATTTTTTGCAAATGATGCCTAGCATGATTGAATAGGACGAAGGCTTTGGGATTAAATGTTCTTAGGTTTGAGTCTCGGTGTTAATAATATAAAATTTAATTTATTTATATTTATTTTTGCTCTTATTAAGTTTATTTATTTTTATTTATATTAATTCAAAATCATTTATTTAAGTGTTTAATAATAAAAATAAATAATAAGTTTTGAATTCAATTAAATTTTTTATAAATATTAAAACTCCGCTTATTTTAAAAAATACTTTTAATAAAGATATTTTTTGATTTAATAATTTTTTTATTATTTATAATTACTTTTCCGCTAAGTGTTCTCAAATGCTCTCGTAATATCTTCTAATAAAAGGAAAGAAATTTACTTATCCTATTTATCGCTGAGATCTGAACTTATTCATGGATTCGGATATGGGATTTCATCTTCATGTTTGATTCCATAGGTACAACTAGTTTAAATCATGTCTTTTAAGTGAGTTGATTAATTTATAATTGTGTGTACAAGTTTAAATCCATTTAATAAAGCCAAACTTAATACTTTTAATACACTTTGTTATTCAGAATAAATTTAGATATAATGTTAAGACAGATTAATTGGTCGAGCTTGAGCCAAAGAAAAAAAAAAAAAAAAAACTCAAGCTCTATTTGACTTGATCATAAACAGCTTGTTGATTGATCAAGTTTAATGAAGTCTGAGAATCAGGCCTTGCTAATAGAGTATTTTATATACATATATGATCTGTTCTCAGTTAAGAAGAATTATATAGGGTTATAAATGAATCAAATTAGATGTGACAAATTCAGGTTTTGTATAATTCAAAAAATTATTTAAAATTGATTTAATTTTAATTAAAATATATTATCATTTCGAATCCAATCCAAAAATTTAACAATATCTCATATATTATTTATTTTTATTTAAATTAAATTATAATTCAAATTAAAGATGAAATTAATAATTTAAGGACATGGCAAAATTTAGTTAGCTGTTTCTTTAAGTTTTGGGATTATTAATATATACATATAATTTATGAATCCGAGATTGAGTTTTTTGAACTTTATTTTTATATTAATAAATTAGTTTATTTGATATTTTAATAGTAATCAAGTTGAGTTTAGTCTAATTTGAATATTTTAAATATCTTTTGAGTTAAGTTCGATTATGAAAATTAAAATTTGATTGAATTCAAGTTTGAATTTCAAGTTTTAAATTTTTTGATCAATTTTTTTTAAGAAACACTATGAATTTTCATTCATGTGTTAAAAATAATATATTTTAATTTAAAAATAAAAATAAAAAATATACATCTAGAAATATTAAAATAAAAATAGCTTGAATTTTTTCGAATATTTTTCAATTATATTAATAGAGTATTTAAACAGACAACACAATATTTATATTTATTGAATAAATTTTTTTAAAAAAAAAATACAAAAAAGCCACCGCAGTTCAAAAGAAAAAATTGACGAGGACTCAAAGAAATTTTTAGAAAAAAATCATAGAGAAAAAAGAGAGAATACAAGTAAAATTTCTTTTCCTAATTTCTTAAAACTTTTATTCTAAGAGAACTGTAAAAGAAAAAAATAAAAATAAAAGCTCTAAAATGTGTCTCAGCCGATAAAAACCCTTTAACATAAGTCAAAGAGTATTACGAGTGTAAATATTTTTAGAGACATAAAATGAATAATAGTGAAAGAATAAACCATCAATATTTTTCTTAAGTAAGCTTACTATTTACTGAAATTTTATTTTTATCTTATCATTTTTATTAATAAATAAAAGTATAATCTAATCGAGTTAAATTAAATTGATTCGATATAAACTTCATGTTTTTATTATTTTTATTAATAAATTGAAATGTAATCTAATTAAATAAAGTTGAATTAATATGTTATAAACTCCGTGTTTAATTCTATTAGAAACTCAATTACTTGAAACTCAAATTGGGCTTATTGGATTTAATCCAATTACAGGCATACACAATAGGAAAATTCATAGAAATAGACAAAAAAAAAAAAAAAAAAAACCCCTCTAAAACAGCAAAAAAGAAATTGAAAATAAGAAGATTAACTAATTATTAGTTGATTTGAATGCCTCGATACTTTTTGTTTTTTTTCCTAAATCAAAATTGTAAATTCTTTCTCTGCATATAAAATTATTATTGAAAAAAATTTATTTATTTATAATGTGTGAATTAATTAAAACTCATGAATTTTTAAATATCAGATAGTTTGTGGTAAATTCAAAAGAGTTAACAAACCTCTGAGGCTATAATTAGACAGCAGAGGTTGATTACTGTTAAAAATGGATTCAATCTCCAGCCAAAGATCATTAATTGTTTTCAGGAGTTCTCTTGCACTTTGCTACATTTTTCGAGAATCCAAACAACGGATAAAGCAGCTTCTTTGGTAATTTCAATAAAATAAGATTCTCTTATCAAAACAAAAGCAGAAAACACATAATCACATAATTCTTTTTCCAAAAAACAATGTTTTTGATTTTCAATTCCAATATTTACCAAACCATTTTTTGAATATGCGATAAATTCATCTATTTCACTATTTCTTTATTAATTTATTTTATAGCAATTGATTAAAATAAATAAAATAAAATTCATATATTTTTTATATAAATAAAATAAAATTCATATATTTTGTAAAAATAGTTTTCAATTAACATAATTCAAATAAGGAGAATTATTAAATTTAATTTACTAATTAAATTAAAATTTTGAGTATATTATTAATTATTATTATTTTTTTAATTTTTGTGCATTAATTTATTAATGAGATTTAAATCCTGAGTTAATTTTATAAATAGTTTCATCTTATCATAAAACTAAAACACTAATTATATTTCTTTTATAATTTAATTTATTGAATTTGTTATTTTTTATTTATTTATATTTTATATGTAAAATTTTAAAATATTAATTTTGATATATTCCCTTTTTTAGCAAATGTATTATTTTTTTTTTATAATTTCATCCATATTATTATTTACTGAATTTGACAGATTTTATTTATTTTATTAATCTAACTTAATGAATTTTATAATATTTAGAGATTTTAAGTATATAATTTTAATAAAATTTATTTATTAACTTATATTTATTAAATATAATCTCAAGTTTTAGATTGTATTTTAGTATTATATTTATTAATTAGTATGTTATTACATATATTTCTTAAATATTTTTGTTTTAGTTATAAAATGATTTATAGAAGAAAATTAATTATTGAAAAATTATTATATAAAATAAAAATAAAACTTAATCAATAATTCACATAATATATTTACTTTATTAATTAAAATAATTTTACTATTGATATTGATTTATTTATTTATTTAATTATGAATATAGATGAAATATTTTTAAAAAATAATTATATATAATTCATATGCTTAAATGATTAAAAGAAAATGAGAGAAATTAAAAAGTAATTTTCATTAAAAAAGAGATATTAAAAAATATTTTTTTGTCCAAAACTAATGAAAAAATTAAATCCGTTTGCTTTTGAGTCTTTTTATCCTAAGTGAATAAAATTTAAGAGTTTAATAAATCTAATATTTTTTTAAAAAACTTACAAGGAAAAACGTAAAAAATTAAGATTTTTTTTTTTTTATTTTATCCCAAATTAAAAAGGTAAACTCCAAGGAAAATATTATATATATATTTTCATACTTTAAAAAAAGTAATAAATGGTATTATGATATATATTAAGTGTATTTTTTGTATCTACAACTATTTTAATATATATATATAAATTGTAAGTTTTAAAAAAGATAAGGTAAAAAAAACCCTTATGTTTTCATATTTTTTTCTTATAAGTCTTAAAGAAATTGTTGGATGTATTAAATCCTTGAATTTTTTTTTTCACTTGGGATAAAAATGTTAAAAATTTCGGTCAACTTTTAAGCGAAAATTATCTTTTAATCCCTCATTTTTAATAAAAATTATATTTTAATACCTTTTTTTTTTTTCTTTTAATCATTTAGGCTTCTAAATTATATAAAATTATTTTTTAAAAATACTTCTTCTACATTCATAAATAAATAAATAAATCAATATCAATATTAAAATTAATTTAATTAATAAAATAAATATATTTAATATTTTATTGATTAAATTTTATTTTTTATTTGTAATTAAAATTGATTAAAATAAATAAAAATAATAATTTGCTATCCAATTACTATAAAATAAATAAATAAATAGACAAATTATTTTATTTATTTTTTTTATAGCAATTGATTAAAATAAAATAAAATAATTGTTTTTCTATAAATAAACTAAAATTCAAAAATTTTGAATTTTTTATATGGAAACACTTTCATTTATTTATTAAATTTAAAGTACTAATTTAATTTAATTTTTGAGTATATTACTAATTATTATATTTTTTCAATATTTTTAGCATTAGTTTTATTTATTAGATTTTAATTATGACTTAATTTTAAAGTAGTCTCATTTTACTACTAAATAAAGACACTAATTATATTTTTTAATTTAGTTTATTATATTTTTATTTTCTATATATTTATATTTTACATGTATAAATTTTAAAATATTAATTTTAATTCTTGGCATGTGCATATTTCTCTATAATTTCATTCATATTATTTTTTTACTGAATTTGATGGGTTTTTTTTTATTATTTTATTAATCTAACTTGATGAATTTTATAATATTTAGATGTTTTGAGTATATAATTTTAATAAAATTTATTTATTAATTTATATTTATTAAATGTAATCATAATTTTTAGATTGTATTTTAATATTATATTTGTTAGTTAGTGTGTTATTAACTTATATTTATTAAATATATATTTTTTTCAATTATAAAATAATTTATAAAAGAAAATTAATTATTAAAAAATTATTATGCAAAATAAAAAATAAAATTTAATCAATATCAATAGTAAAATTGATTTAATTAATAAAGTAAATTGATTAATTTGTTTATTTATTTAATTATGAATATAGAGGGATTTTTTTTTAAAAAAAAATAATTATATATAATTCAGACGCTTAAACGATGAAAGGAAAATAAATGGATTAAAAAGTAATTTAAAAAAAAAAGAGATTACAAGGTATTTTTTGATAAAAAAATTGATGAAAATATTAACTCCATTAGCTTTTTGGAATTTTTTTTTTTTTTTTGGTCTCAAGTGAAAAAATGAAGGGGTTTAACCATTTCTTTCTTATTAAATTAAAAGTTTTGCTTTTATTACTGCAATTGTTTGGAACATGCAATCTCATATTTTGATTTATAAATTTTTATTCTTGTAATAAGCACACTTCATATGTATATGATCATTGATCCATGTGACAAAATTCAGTCTCCACGTATCCATGATGTGTAAATGCAAACAACTCACCTCTTGGCTTTGGCTGCTATCGTTCTGCAAGAATTAGCAACCAGAAGCTGCAAAACTCCTAATAGTAGATTAATAATACAATGATTGAATTTTATTTAAATCATAAGAGTTTAGTGATTTAAATCATAACAATTAACAAATCAAAAGCTTTATCTAAATTTTAATTTAAATCATAACAATTCATAAATCAAAAACTTTATTATAATTAAAACGAGAAAGATCATAAAATTATTATTGACAAAAAGAGAAAAAAAAAAAATCTGGAACTCTTTCATCTTTTGTCAATTGAGTGGACCCAATGTGAAGTGGAGATTTACAAGAATGATTAAAGAGATTTTATTTAAGGTGTATTTAAATAGTTTAATGATTAATAAAATATACCTAATAAGATAGTTTTTGTGCTGAATTGGTTATAATGCACGAGATGAGATGTTATTTTGTCTATTTAGACCAGTAGGAAATTGCCATGTGTTTTTTCTTTATCTAATGCCATCATAGTCCATCCCCATTCAACTTACCAACTGGAATAGAGCTGGAAGAACTTTATCTCTCTATGAGAATTCTTCTTTACATTTGGTTAACAGTTGTTGAATTTTTTACTTCAATGGTTGCTTGTGGTACAGAGTAAAAGTTAAATAAGAGTTTACTAACAAGAAGAACTGATACTTTAAGACAAATTTATTTGAGATTGATATTAATAGTTAATTTTCTGGAGTTCTTACTTCTTATATTATTATACATATAAATTCTGAAAGATTTACCACATTCAGACTTGGTTTTTCTTTTTTACTGTATCAAAATATGAGAGAATTAATACAGGTTTTTCTTCATAAATTTAAAATAATTTAATTAATGTCTAAAATTTATTAAAATACTTCATAAATTTTTAAAAAGAAGGATATCAATTTTCTTTTGTTATTAATTTGATTATGTTAAATATATAAGGAATATATGATAAGAAATATGAATAGTTTATAATAAGGAGAGCAATCCAATTTAAATGATTTAGATCATTTTGTATGATAAAATAAATTTATTATAAATTCAATACTTAGAGGGTATTTGGGTGAAACTCTCTTTTTGGAAAATAGAGTTTTAAAATCACCGTTTCAAAAAAAACTGGTATGTCTAACTTAAATTTTTTCTATTTTTAAATTTCAAAACGACGTTTTGAATTAATTTTCTAAACACTCAAAAAACTGTTTAGCGTTTTTTAAATTTCAAAATGACATTTCATGCCTATTTTAAATAGATCCAAATACCCCCTTAATACCAATACTAATATTTTGACTTTACCTTAACTTGATTTCTAAAGTCCAAAAATTTTTCCATGGTATCATAACTGAGACCTAAATACGTTGCATTGGGCTTTGTCCCCACTCCCCAAATATTTCGGATAAAGGCCGACTTATGTTGTCAAGTATTAACTGTATTTAATTCAATGATTTTATCTAAATATAAGTTGAGAGAAATGTTAAATATATAATGAAATGTATGATAAGAAACATAAACAACTTATAATAAGGAGGGCAACTTAACCTAAATAATTTAAATTATTTCGTGTGATAAAATCAACTTATTATAAACTCAGTATCTAATATCAATACTAATATTTTGACTAAGGATATAATAACAGGTGGGTTTGAGGCGAGTTTCTGTATTTGCGTCCTCATCCTCATATATTAAAATCTCATTCCATCTTCATCTTATTTTCTAATGGGTTAAAATTTTAGTATCCCATCTCCATCTCCATAGGTTGGAAGATCCTTATGAAGCTCCATGGGTCACAATTTTTCATATATAAATTAATATTACATTTTATATATTTTATTTATTCATTTTTCCGTTTGAGTTGTATTTAATATACTAAAAGTAAATAAATTAAAAAGTTCTCAATAAAAAAATTAAATATTCAATTAAATAAAATATAATTTTTTGATAAATTTATTAGAATTTTCGACTATAATTAGAAAATTAGAAAATTTTTTTTTTTTTATAAACTTATTAGAACTTTTTATTATAAAATTATACTATAAAAATTAATATTCATCGATTGATATGTTAAAATTTAAATAAAAAATAAATATTAATCATAATATATAAATTATAATAAATTTTGCTAAAACTATTTAAAAAATAATGTTATAAGATTGATAATTAATCACTAAATGAATATCTATATTTTAATGTATAATAATAAAAATTTAAATTTTTTATATTTTTTCTATAAATTATTATTATAATTATTATTAAATTTTTTCTATAAATAATTTTTTGATAATTTAATTATTTAACAAAATATTTAATAACTATATTTTTTAAAGTTAATAATCAATAATTAATAATTATATTTTTTATAATTTCAATCATAATATAAAAATAATTATTTCTTTTATATACATATATATATATATATATATATATATATATATATATATATATATATATATTAGCGGGTGGATTCGGAGCGGAGCAGACAATTCTCATTCTCACTCCATATTTATTAAAAAATTTTAAATTTTTTTCGTTCTCGTCCCATTCTCTAATCAAAATAGAAATTTTTCGTTTTAATCAAGACGAAATATGACTGATCCCACTGAATCAGATCATTTTAACTTTTCCTTAACTTTACTCCTATAGCCCATAAACTTTGACAGATTATGATTATAATTTCAATTCACAATCTCATAATTCTACAAATAATATTAGTCCCATTAAATAAAAATTAACCGATGATAATGAAATTATCGAGTTACTAGTTCAGTGGTGTAGCATACGTTCCGTCATGTAAAATTTTAGGAGCTCATAGCTTTCCCCATTAAAGTAATTTCCAATATAGCAAAATAATAATAATAATAATAATAAACGAACTTAGAAATTTAATTCTTAATTTTTTTTGAAATATGATTTTTAAAAAAAAAAAAAAAATTATATATATATATTGCACTTATAGACTAAAGAGGGGCAAAAGGCCAAAAGATATTTCTCTAGAAGTGAAGTCAAATTCATTAACTTGCGAGTAGGCAGTCCGTTTAGATGGCATAGTTGAAATTTTAATTCAAAAATAGAATTCAATTCCAATTTTGATGGAATTAAAATTAAAAGGAAATTACAATTTTAATAAATATTACTTCAAATTCAAAATTTGAATTTAAATTGTCAGATTTTTAAATTTTAGTTTTTTTTAAAACAAATTATACTTTAATTTAATTTCACGAAATTGAATTGGATTTTCCAATTCCAATTCATTTATATACTCCAAACATCAGAATTAGAATTGAACAGCTAAATTTCAATTCCAGTTCCAAGGTGCTCGAAAAACTGCTCAAGGGGAATTACTCTTGCTTCTCTTCTAGGGGCTATAATCTTTTAAATGTCACACCAACTATCAAAGCTTCCTTGCTATTGATGACGATGATGATGCAATATGCAAGAACAAATTCTCGATATTGCCAAAGTCCTTTTAAAAGCATTTTTCCTATAAACACAGAGATCAAGTACTCTTGATTTTGCAAATGAAGGATCCAGCAACGTGTCACTATTCAAGCTTGTAAAACATGGATAGACATTGGTTCAGCTTTATAATTTCATTAACAAAATTGCAAGCAGGAAAATACATATATATATTCACTTTAACAGAAATAATTCTTTAATGTGCTTGGTTAAAATTTTCACTGCTTCATGCCTAAAATTTTCCCTCTACCTGTGTGTGCTAATAAAAATCATCAAACCAAAAATTTATATGCAGGTAGAAACACTTCATATTTAAACATTCAGGCACATTGAATATCGCGGGCAGTTTCCCTTCTATGTTATGCTGCAGCAAGACTCTTCCTATTATTAGTTAGTTAAGAAAAAAACATAAGAACCTGTCATCATTCTTCTCATAAACCATTACGAGGTTCAGCCATGGCCTTGAATCATAGCTCCTACATTTAAACCAGAAAAAATTGTAAGGATTCAACCTTATTTACAAAACTTTTGCAGAGCTGGAAAAATAGTAAATGCAAAATCAAACATGCAACAATAATAATCAATATATTGGAAAGGGAAGAAAAAAAGAAATTGCATAGAAACAATTAGATTCTGCGTAATAGTACTAGTGGAAACAAGAGGAAACCAAAATTTGCAAAGGCATATTAGATTTAAAAAACAGGTCAACACATTCATAGGAGTGCACCTATGTTTCTGATTTACGAATATGCATATTCTGGGCATTTCTAATTATATCAAGTGTTATTCCTATTTTAGCATTTCTAATTTCCGAATCAAGAGATCCGTTAGACAACTCTTGAGAAATAAAATAGAAAACTAATATTACAATAATTAAATATTAAAATTGAAAAAAAATTAATAATAAGTAATAAAAACTGTTCAGCAACTTATAGCCCAAAGACAAAAGCAGTCAAGAAATATATCTAAAAAAAGTTCAAATTTCAGTGTTCTTCACATGAATCCCTTTGAGGAAGAACACAGAACTCACAGTGTAATACTGAATCAATGCTTCAATATGTCTTATGGTTTAACCACTTTTCTTTCCAGATGTTGTCATAGGTATTGTCTTAACAACCTATCATTTTTCTGCTATATGTGACATTTACCATCACCACAGAAATACTAGCCAAATAATCCAAATTATAATTACTGAATTGAACAGATGGCGTAAGGCCTAGAAACTGAATGCAAAAGGACAAGCTGGTTCCTCACCTACATGGCCTTACTTCCAAAGTATAGCATCCTAAAGCAAATTTAATAAAGTTGAGAAGATGTTAACACACTTCCCAAAAGAAATATGAAAAAAAGGGAAGAAGAAGAAAAGAAAGGAGTAAACCAAATCTACTGTAATTATTTCACATGTATATTAAGAATGCTTATGTTTAGAAGGCTTTGTCTGCAGGAATGTAATGCATAAACCAAAAATAAGAAAATACAAGAGCCATCTCAGTTCTTATCTTGAAATTTTTTTTTTTAAAAGAATATAAGTGAAACCCAACCTCTCTCTTGTTCTAGATTATAACAAACACTCTATCCACAAAATGAACTCAAGGCACTTCCTAAGGAATTAATAATGACGTGAATTTCCAAATTAAAAATAAATAAATAAATAAAACACTCAGATATTTAACTTACACATAAGCACAAGCTGGTTCACTATAAGCAAACTCAAAGATGTAACAGGTAAACCAAACAATCACGATAAAGCTGGTATGGGGGATCCAGTGTTTTAGAACTTGCACTTGTTTTGTATAAATAAGAGTCTTCTATCTATTCGTCCCAAGAAGAACTGCCACAAAAAGAGCTCTATTTAATGGCAGCAGCAGAAACTGAGGCTGCTGTGGCATCTGCAATCAAGGAGATAGGTTGCCGAGCTTGCAGACAAGCACCGATATCGAAGGGGTGCAGTTCTGCACCATCAAAAATAAGATTGACGCCTGGAAGAATGGGTTCCTTACTATCAGCTTCATCAGGATCAGCCTTTATACTATTCACCAGTAGGGATTCTTCAATAGGCCGTGTGGCTGCCTCATATACTGGAGTTAGAGCATATGATCTGCATCACATTGAAAATTGTACTTCTAAAAGTGTCGAACCAAAAGAACGTTACCAGATTATCCCTCATATTTAGGAATTAAAAAGAAAATAATGACAATAAGTTTCTAATTGTTACTCTCTGCCTTCAGTTTTTGATTATGGATTCCTATCAACGTTTTAACACAAACATTAGCATTGCGAGTCAAAATTGTTTAAGTTAAGCTTATTCTTTAATAAGTAACCCTTTTCTGGAATCATTCATGATTATGCCCAGAATTCATGCAAAAATTATGCATATCTGTTTAAGATATGTTCGCAAGATAAGTACATGCAAAGACAATATCTACTTAAAATGATGTGGTTGTAACGTGAGATTATATGAGAAATGCCAAAATTAAGAGCAACTGCATACAGCTCATTAGAGGAATCAGTTACAACAAGCAAACAATAACATTGAAGTAGACAGACCTTAGAATGCTACCATCAAAACTCAGAACTTCGGTACGGCAACGCTGACGAACGGCAAGTTTTAACCTCTGATGCTCACTCGAGGCTCCTGAAATTGGAGAAGAAGGATCCACAAGGGGATTCCATCTTCCACTGGCATAGTTCATTAGGTGTCGAGACAAGTCCTTTGATTGCTCTTTCTGGTAAAGAAGTTTGGCAGCAGGACCTGTTGCTTGATATTCTACAGAGACATCACGCAACCTTTTCCGTAGGCCCTGCATTGCATCGTGATGCCCAGTAAATGAATCTGATTGAAGCAACTCAGATGATACAACCCTTTTACATATATTGTTACATAATTTTGGACTAAAAAGTGGCATCCCAAATTCCACACTTAATGGTACCCATTCATATTTCTGATCATCAGGTGCAAAGTGGTCTGACTCCCTTTCATTAAAAAGCTTCAACATGCGAATATAACCAATTGTTGACAATCCAATCTTCCTTGTCAACTGAGTCAACAGGGAGTTCAGTTTCACACTTTCCCCTTCAGATAGAACTGATTCATTCTCTAGGCGACCAATTGAACCATCAGAGTTGTTGAGGGGCAATGGTATATCCATAGTAATGATTCTTCCAGATTCATCAAGGTCATACCTACTGAGAGGCTGCACTAAGACAGCTGAATATTTAAGAAGAGAATTTAAACAATGTAAAAGTACACCTCCCTTGACCAAATTCCCTTCAAACTTACCTCCCAATCCTCCAATTGTAGAACCATCCCAAGACCATATAAGGGCTTTCTCACAGCCAGCCAATGGTGCAGGAAGTAGGCGTAAACATTGTCCTTTCATCAGAACAACTGACAAAGGCCCACTATCCACAGTTGAATATAACACCAATTTCATCCACGGTGTCAAGGACGAATGACAAGGAGGACCAAAATGGATAGGACCTTTTGGTCCAGGAAGAACTGCTGAATGAGGAAGAGGATTTATAGACACTACAGTATCATAATCTCGAAGAAATAGCCGATCTAAAGTTGCTGGTGCTAGAGCAGCCAAGCTTTCGCAACGAAGAATATCAACTCGATATTTCCTTCTCCTTCTTGAAGTTCCTTTTCCAACATCAGACCCTTCAACAGGAACAGGTTTCTCATCATTCAATGCATTTAGGTCTGACTCAGAGACCTCACTTACGGGATTACTATTTTTAGATAAAACAACAAATGTTTCATCACCAGGACTTCCAGAAACACATTTAGCAAAATCAGAATCATCCTTAGGTGTCTCTGATTTCATGGAATGATCAGTGTCTGCTTCAACTTCATTGGCACCAGAGTTCCCTAATTTTTCAGTCAATGAGATATCAGCTATCAAAGAAGTAGCATCATCATTGCTTGAAGCAAACATGCCACCCTCATTGCAAATTTCCTCCAATTTTGCGTCAGTCGAAATTCCACCTGATAGCAGGCATTCCAGGACACACCGGAGACTAAAGGCATGATTTGCAAATTCCTGCAATTCTCCCTCAAATTTTGTTCCTTCTAATGTACTCAGATCCTTGCAAAGGTCAGCAATGCTAGCATGACCCAACTTCCCTGCCTCATATAACGTTACAGCATGAGATTTCAAGCCTGCAAAACATAAGAAGTGACAATATGAGTTAAATTAAATTAAATTAAATAAGAAAACATTATAGACTATTTGCAAACATGACATAGGCACAGCACTATTTCACATTTCATTCTGAAACTAGTTCAAGTTTTGCTTGCACCATGACATGCCTCAAGTCGTTCTCTCTATTGGGACCATTGATAGGCTGCAAGTTACTGCAAACGTGCCTACCATCAATGACAGTCAGACTAAATGTACGAACTGATTTGGCGAATCCTTTGAGGTATTATAGAGAAGGCAAAGAGATTGCAATATCCTAACTACCTAACTCCAACTGGAGCAATAAGACAAATAATCTACACAGATATTAAATCGATCAGTCTACCCTGGAGTTCTTTAGACTTCGGCCATGTCAACTCATTATGCTTTCTCCAACATGCTGTATAAGGTTAAGGGATGAGACAACTTATATCATCACCTAACTTTCAAATACATGCCACAGTAAATTGTTTAAAAGAAATCCATACATCTTCACTTATCAGATTATGCCACACACTTCATGTTCATGACGATAAATCCACAAATGAAAATAAAAGATTCCATCATCAGGACCAAGCTTTGACTCGGCTATTTATTAACAAACCTTCACAGATCAATAGCACTTGATCCACAGCAAAACATTATTAAAAAAAAAATCCAACAGAATTAGTTTTCACACCACTTGATCCCCATCATTCAAATAACCAAAAAACCTATCTTCATGCAGTAGTAGATTCAGGTGCACTGCAAGTTCCACTATGATTGAAATAATGCTTCTAATTCAATAACAACTCAAGTACACTATCATCATGACATAAAGACATAAGAGTTCCAATCAACTCTCTCCCTCTCTCTCTCTCTCTCCACAAAGTGGCAGATTACATTGAAGCAGAGGAAAAAACCCACTTCCCTCCTCACTAAAGTGCACTGCAAAACTAGAGGGAAGAGAGTGGGAAATTTTATGCTTCCACCCTGAATAGGGCAATAAAACTGCTTTACACAGAAAATTATGATGGTTTGGAAAGATTAAGATTAACCTATAGACAAGCAGAGCAATGAAACTGCTTTACACAGAAAATTATGATGGTTTGGAAAGATTAAGATTAACCCTATAGACAAGCAGAGCAATGAAAGACATATCAAAGTGACAATTTGAGAAAGAACAACATAAGCAAAATAAGTTCAAACATATTTAGTTGTTTCCAAGGGATCCAACAAGAACTTGTGAAAGACTATCAAGCAAGCTATCAGAATTTGTCATTGCAACATATGAAATTCAGTTGTACACTCCCTCTTCCACAACATCTAATTCAGCTTTTTAAAGAAAGGACTGAACACATCAGTGATTAATGCCTCAAACAAAGACCCCACTATATCCAACCATTCTATTAGTCCCTTTGGCAACCAAGAGGGGGGATGAATTGGTTGTTTGCGGAATTATCACTAAATAAAAATTAACAAAGAGAAGGAAGGAAAGGGAAGAAGAAAGAACACAAGAATTTATAGTGGTTCGGCAACCTTGCCAACATCCACTCCTCAAGATCACACTTGAGAGTTCCCTTAATCGATCCTTTTATGGGTGTAAGATCAAACCCAAGTGTTTTGGCTAACACTCAAACCTTACAAGTGTTTTCAAGGCTCACACTAAAACCTTTACAAGTGTTTTCCTATTTGGCTCACACTCAAACCCAAGAGAAATACAAAAGAGTAGAAAAAGAA
>CANXYC011017076.1:0-12982 GCA_948193065.1 Aleurites moluccanus | reverse complement strand
TTTTTTTTTATTTTTATTTTATATTATTATAACAACTTTAATTTTTAATTCCTAAAATTATTTAACTGACGAATTTTTTTTTTTTTTTTTTTTTTTTTTTTTTTTTTTTTTTTTGTGGAATAAGAGTTAGATTTTGAGAGATTAAAGTGTTAATCTTTCAATTATTATATTAAGATTGATAATATAATTATTAATATTTCAATTATTCAATGTTAATATAATAATTGAAAAATTAAAATAGATTATATTTTAAGATTTTAGAAATAGAAGTGTTATATAAATTAAAATATAATAAAAATTTCTATAATTTTCTAAGTATAGACTAAATTATTGATAATTAATAAATTTTATTATTTTAGAAATTAAAAATATTAATTTTGAAATAATAAAAATTAACGTGTTAATTATGTCAAAATTTTAAAAAATTATTAGGCCTAATTCACATATAAAATTATAAATAAATTAATAGTGATTAAATATCATTAATTAATATTTACTTATAAGATTTATATAATAATTAATTTTATAAGTCATAGGGCCTTTATTGAAATTAATATTCTAATATATTAAATTATTGGTTCATAATTTTATGTGATAAATTAGATTCATTTAAAAAAAATTTAAATTTGAGTGTGTTAAAATAATTTTTTTTATTATTATTTATCTAAAAAAATTAAATAAAAATAAAAACAAGCAATTTAATTAGGAGGACCTTTCTATGTAAAATCATTCCCTTTCCGACTATTCCCTTTTGACAAAATTTACATTATTTATTTTTAAATATCAAAAAGTCAGAATTTATTTTATATAAATATAAATAAAAAAATAAATAATTTTTTTATAAAAAAATTCATAGTTTTCATCACCATATCTATAAATAAATAAATAAAAACTCTCAATAATTTCTCCTGTAAAAGTTGCAGTTCTTCACATTCTCTCTCTTCCTTCTCTGTCTCTCTCTCTATCTCTATCTCTCTACACCTGTAGAACCAAGGACAAATCTCTGTATCTCTCCCTCTCCCTCTCGCTGTTGGGGGAAAGAAAAAAAAAAAAAAAGGAAGGATTTTGATTTGGGTTTTGAAGTCAAATTTCAATTCATCGACAAAATTTGCTGGTGAAATTCCAATTTATTTTCCCTCTTATTTAGACTTTTTATTTCATTTTTTTTACTCAATTTCTCATCTTTGTTCTTTCCCAATTGTTTATTTCATTCAACAATATCTGTTTTGTATGCAAATCTAAAATTTGTGATTATTTGACAATAATTTGATTAAAAAAGATCATTCCTTTAATTATTTATATTGATTTTGATTTTATATTGAGTATATTTTTTTTTCTATGTTTGGATGCTGAGAAAACCAATGAAAAGGATTAGAAATTTGCATTTCTGAGTCATTTTTTGATTACCCACAGCCAAAATAATTAAATTCCTTGCTAATTTTCTCGCTCTTTATTTTTAGGTTTATCAAAATTGAAGCACAATAATGATTGTTCCTTCATTTTATCAGCAGCTAATGGGGGATTTTATCTTTTTGTTTTTTTTACTCATACCCACTTATGGATTTTTTTTTTCTTATTCATAATTTGAGTTTCCCCCCTTTTCTTTTGCCCCATATTGATGTTATGTTCTAGTCATTATTTCCATGTCAACCCATTTTATTGGGTTTAGATTTTTCTAATCTACCATGAATGTCCTGAATATAGGCTTAAATTGAATTAGGCAACAATTTTTTCTGTTTTTAAGAACTTGAGTGGGTATTCTTTTTCTTTCAATTTTTACTATCATTGTTGCTGAATTATGTTCTGCCTTTCATTTGGGGTCAGTTTTTGCAGATAACTCAGTGGAGACTAGCTTTGTTGGATGATTTTTGGTAATCAGCAAAGCAATGAGCCGTTTGCCAGAACTTCATAGGCCTGCACCGGGTATGCTTGTGATACCTCAAGCAGTAATGTCCAATTGACTGCTTTTTTCATATTATCATACATAAATGTTGTGTTTTTTTACTTTGAAGGTAAAAGAAGACTAAAAGATTTATTACAACAAAGTGATAATCGCATCTGTGCTGATTGTTCTGCTCCAGATCCTAAATGGGCGTAAGTTATTCATCTAAATACATTTTGATTATGAATAGGCAATGGAATAAATATTTTAGTAGTGGAGTCGATGTCTTGACTTGCTGAAGGAACAAAACTAATGGCTGACATTAGCTTTTAGTATGGGGGTTAGAGGTGTTTAACATGATTGGAAGACTGCTAAACCCTCTAGCGTAGCCCAGCCATTGGATGTGAAAGGGAAAAAAAAAAAGTTGATGCTTCCACTTGAGCCTCTTAAATGCACAACTTCTTACCAACAAATTGTCGAGTAACATTTTGTGCATATGATTCTTCTAAAATAATTACATGATAGAAGGAATATTTATATAAAAAAAGGTTTATGTCATCTGATATATATGTCCTGTCAAATTATGGAGGAGTTATTTGACAACCTTATCTTCAGATCTGCGAATATTGGAGTCTTCTTATGCTTAAAATGCTGCGGTGTGCACAGAAGCCTTGGTACTCATATCTCAAAGGTAACACTCACATTTTGCCTCCAGTTTAATTATCTTAATGTTGGTCATGCATTATTGTAGGAAGCATTATGGGCATATGGTTTTTGTTTACTTGCATCTCATAGATCTATTGATTATTGAATTATCAGTATGCATGCATTATGGTCTGCATTGGCTTGGATATTTTAGAAGATTCACTGGTGTTAAGAGGATAAAACATGCAGAAGCATATTTGGATCCAGGAGAAAAAATAGTTATTTAATTTTATTCCATATTCTCATGCTTTTTATATTGGATAGGAAAAAATTTAGTGAAAGATGAAACGAGAAAACAATTAGGAGGATAAGATATTCTCCTATGTCAACTAATCATAAAAGAAAATAGAAAAACAGAAAAGCCACAAACTAAGAAAAGTTATACCCTCCAATCAAGCTGAATAGCAGTGATAAGGCACTCCTCTGAAAGCTCCTGAAGCATAAGTCCATAAGGATTTTTTTGTTTCCCAAGAAAAATCATCTTATTTGGCAATACATTAACTGTTAATGCCTGATTTTCAAACATGCAGGCTTTCTTTGCCTCCTAGAGTCATTGTACCATGAATGTAGGATGATCTGAAAGTATTTAGCATCTTTTCTACCATCAAACCACCTCCTTTTTAATCAACAAAAGTCTGTAAATTGACTAGACATATCCAGATCTCCTCTAAAACATGAAAGAGATAATTCCAAATGACCAAGGCCACCTCATGATGTAAAAACATATTAGAATGAGACTCACTATTTTTGCAACACATGAGACACAAATCTCTTTATTTATTTATTTTTTTGCTTAAAAAGTTTTTGATTTTCGATTGGCTTTGGGGGATAAACCAGAATCTACTATGTTGAACTGCTGAAAAAACATCTATCAGTCAATTGTGGCCTAAAATTGTTATAGTATCAGGTTGAAGTTTCTTTTTTCATTATTTTGGATTGCTTATGCGATGTTAAAATGGAAAGGCACCAAATCATTTATGTTCTTAAGTCCAAAGATTCTGCATGTATGGATGTGTTAAGTATCTGAATTGATGCCTTCATAATGCTTACTTCTGTTGTATGTGCTTGTGTTATTGTCTGTGTTTTACAGTATAATGATGTCCACAACTTGTCAAACTATTTAAATGTATAATCCCTCACTTGTGGCATAATTTATTTGAACTTTTCAGGTTTTATCTGTGACTTTGGATGACTGGTCTGATGATGAAATTGATGCCATGATTGAAGTTGGAGGAAATTCTGCTGCTAATGCAATCTATGAGGCATTTATACCTGATGGAGTTACAAAACCACGACCAGATGCCAATCATGAGGAGCGTAGGAAATACATCAGGTTAGAAAAGATTTAGTTATAGATGCATGTAAGAAAATCAGCACTTAAGTATTGATACCTTCTACTGGCCTTCCAAACTATTACCTATTACTATACCATTTATTTATATGGTCATGCTTTAATTGTTTTCATGTGGTCAATTTGAGAGGTAAGTCAGCCTTACTGCAGCTTGGATATTGTGTAGGTGGTACAAAGGAGTCATTGATCTATCATGCTTTGGGTGTTAGGTGATCCCTTATATATTTTCAATTTTCCATGTAGGTCTAAGTATGAGCTTCAAGAATTTTTGAAACCTAGTTTGAGGATTACATCAGGAAAGTCTACTATTTCTCTTCAATCAAGTTTTTCTAGGAAGATTTTGGATAGTTTTCGAATTACAAGTACATCACAGCAAGAGGTAATTTTTGCTGTACTTTTTAAAAAAAATAATTTCAATACTTTTCCCTATCCTTGGAATACATTAGATTCATGTTAATGATGAAGGGACAAAATTGTCAACCAACCTGTACAACCATGCCCTTTTTATACATCTAACAGATTCCCTTTTAGCTTAACATTTCTGTAATACTTCAAAGGATTCTTTTAGTTTAAAAGATTCATTTTACCACATGGGAGATATTCTAAGCGATATTTCTCACAGGACACTAGCGCATTCATAGTTTGATATTAATTAATAATAGGCAATGACCAAAATTTTTTAGCAATTATCAGTTCCTTCCCTAACATTTCACAGAAAAAATTTTAGCAATCTCATCCGAGTTAAAAAATATATGTTATTTTTTAATTAGTTCTTTTTCTCTCTTCGTAATCTCTCCTTCCCCAATTGTCTAGTTCCCCCTGATCCGAAACACTAAAGCGAGAGTAATGAAAGAACCATTTAAAGAGCAATGTCTTGAACTAACTGCCTTGACACTTGCATAGACCTCCATTACTTTCTTATGGTGATCTCATATCCATCTTCCTCCCTACACTCCATTTTCACACCTTTCTGTAAAGCTTCCTTTTCTTATTTTATCCAATCCATCTCTCAATACCAATTGCCACAGCCAAATCAACAAGGTTTCTTATGGTTTTAAACATGCTATAATAAAGTCCTAAGATAGTAATTTCTAATGGACCTGAGTGATGAGATAAAAATCATGTCACTAACCTTACCAGCTTCAGTGAAATAAAGTCTATTTGTATCAGGAAAGTAATTGTATCTTCGAGTTGATATAATTAAAAAGATTGGCTAAAAATGACAATTCATGAAAAGGTCCAGTTATGGTCACTAAGGCTTAATATAAGAAAATTGGCAAAAAATTAGCTTCACTATATATATGTTGATATTCTTGACTATGAATAACTATAGCCCATCTGATGTTGAAATTGCAGGAGGAAGGCATGGTGGAATTTATTGGATTATTGAAGGTCAAAGTTAAAAATGGTACAAATTTAGCTATCAGAGATATGATGTCAAGTGATCCTTATGTGATCCTTACTCTTGGGAAACAGGTTAATCACTTTTTTCTTCTTTTTATTTTCTGTTCTTGGTTTATATTAGGTTCATACTTCATACTATTTTTTAAATTTTAAACTCGTGCTTATCTTCGGCACTTAAGAATGGAATTTCCTTTTATCCATTTTCTTTCTTGTGCATGCATAGGGATATAATGACCATTTGATTAATGGTCATATAACTTCTTTGAAAAAGAGGAACATTTGTTTTCACCTAGTGTGAAGTTATCAATAGCATATATATTTTGACGTTTCTATTCATATCGATGGAATAGATAATTTTGATTCTCATTAAACAAGTGAAGAAGGTTGCTTCTCATCTTAAATGATGCTTGTTACTGATGATAAGTGGGTGTTCTTGTTATTAGACGGTTCAGACGACTGTAATGCAGAGCAACTTGAATCCAACTTGGAATGAGATACTCGTACTGTCTGTTCCACAGGATTTTGGGACTGTAAAGTTGGTAAGCTTGTCTATACTTTTTATTATGTTGCAATTAACTAATTCTTCCTATCCAGTTGCAGATTCATAGTTCTATATTAAAGGTCTTTTACTGCTATATTAATGATGAACACCATCACTTAGTTGATGTAGAACCTTAGGGTTTTACATCTAGAGCAACCTTTATTACAGAGCTGAATCCGTAGTATACCATGCAACTAAAGTATGATTAAACAACAAAATTTACTAGAAAATCCAGAATTAATTAACACAAAATGTTTCTTGGTTTCCTTCTTGGCGGCTTCATCACTAGGTTAAATACTTTTCAATTGAATGTGCTCTATGTGATTTGACATGCTAGGATCAGAATGTTGCAACTTTATTTTGCCTTATGAATTCTTCATTATACATCAAAATTGCTAGTAGCACATGTCATCTCAAAACCATCTTTCTTTGCTGCCTCTACTGTTGATAGAATGCCATGGAGACTTCCTGTGGATAGTTCTTATAACAGTGGATCAACTTGCAGGGTTGATTATTCAAGCTGGATTTTGGTTTATCTGAAAGCTAGAATGGGTAGAAATTTGGGTAGACAATTAGGACTTGCAAAGGATAAGCAGATAAGCAGATTTGGTAGGAATAGAACTTTTTGCACTGCACCCTGCTAATTGGAACTTGGAAAAGCCATGTACTAGAATTCTTTACAAACAGGCGATCTCCTGCTCAAGTACTCCCATCTATTAATATGATCAAAGTTGCACCAAATTTTTAGCTTGAAATGTGCTAGAAACTGTATTTGGCAACTTTAATGCTTTAATTGGTTGGCTGCTGTAATTTCATGGTTTGAATGGTATGGATGAAACTTAAGGCTTCAATAGAAACCACCCTAAAAGTTAACCTTTTTTTATTTAAAAAAAGGAAAAACTTAGTGCAATCACAATGATAATCCTTTCATAATTATTATTGAATCATTAAATTTTCTTCCTATCTTAATTCATGACAAACTCTCTGATGTTCAACATCCCATGTTGCAGAAAGTTTTTGATCACGACACCTTTTCAGCAGACGACATAATGGGTGAAGCAGAGGTTGATATCCAGCCCTTGATAACTTCAGCCATGGCATTTGGGGACCCAGAAATGTTTGGAGATATGCAGATTGGAAAATGGCTGAAATCACATGACAATGCACTTATAGAAGATAGCATTATTAACATTGTCGACGGGAAGGTGAAGCAGGAGATATCACTCAAGCTCCAGAATGTTGAATCTGGGGAACTAGAACTAGAATTAGAATGGATGCCTCTTGATCAATAAACATACTATTTGTTCATGCTTCCCCCATTCAATAAGAATCTGTAATGTTGAGTGAATTAATTATATGGACTGCTATATACTTGTCTTCTTTCAATTGTATTCATTAATTTATGTTAGTTTTATCTTTAGAAATATGATACAATTTACAACATTATAAAGTATATATTACTATAATTTTGTAAGTCATTAGGTTTGGCTCATTTAGGTAATTTTAAAATTTGATGTGAGCTCAATTGGATTTCAAGTGGGTTTATTGGAAAGAAAACTAATTAAGATTGAGCATCTCCATCCCTACGTGTCATCATCTTCTTCACCTTGGCTCCATTATCTTATCAATATGTCATCATATCACCACCAACATTATCATTATTATTATTGTCTCTTTTGAGAGATTTCAAAATCACTATTAATGAATTGTTTGAGTTAATTAATTATTAATTTAATTAATAATATCTTGAGGAATAGCAAAATATAAAGTAATAAAAAAACTAAAATAACTGGAATAACCTTAAATAAAATCTGAAAATTTGATCCATTGGATGATTTTAATTTTAAAGCTTCTAACACGATTAGATTTAAGATCATATGGATAACATCATTTGATAATTAATTGCTAAAATTAATAATTAATAACAAACAAAAATATATTACTATCAAATGTTAATTGAATAATTCGCAATAATTATTAAATTTTTCTAAATAATTAACATTTCCAATATCAGCTAATAACTAAATTATAAGCAATAGTTGTAATGTCAATTCTAAATATTAGCTATTAAACACTCGTTTAATGTTTTAAAATCAGAGTTTTGTTAACCAATGTCTTCGTTAAAGAGCAATTAATCATGTGAACAAAATTACATAAATTTATCTAAAAATGTGTTAGAAGATAGAAAAGTTTGAAATTCTAATTTATCACTTTAAATAATTAATAGTGATTATATATAAATATTAACCTTTTAAAATCTCTATTTTTTCTCATATTTTTAGATAATTTTATTTAATTTTATCTTTATTGATGCTCTAATTTACACACCCAGACATAATTTAACATTAAATATATTTTTTTTTAAATAATAAACTCATAATTAATTCTTCTTTTAAAAAAAAAAATTAATCCTGTGGTCTTGTTTTTACAGTAGTCTCAAAAATCTCTATCGACTATTATTGGTAACATCTATCTATATATGGATATAACAACAATTTCCATAATTTCAACAATTGAATTATCCAAATTACAATAATTTCAAATAAATAATTAAATAGACATCTCACCTAAGAATCATAACAGAAAACCTAATAATTAATTAGAAATAAAGTACTCCAAAAAAGTATGTCCTTTCATGATTTCCACAAGTAGGGATTGGTTTTACTTCTCCAAAAAAGTCTTCAATCATTCATCAGTCATCACCAATTGTTGCATTTATTAGGTGAAATAATGCATTAAATGGATACATCTATTTTTAGAAAAAAAAATTAAAATTAAAAGAAGACTATGTGTGTTATAATCACTCTCCAGTTCGATTAATGTCATCAATTAAATATTGATATCTTAATTTAAGTAATCCCAGTTGGATTGGTAGGCTCTTGCCATTTAAGATAATAAATCTTTAATTTGTTATTAAATGTGCAATTATTATTTCGACACCTAATCTAATCCATGTCCACTACCTTAAAGCAAAGGTTGAGCTGGATCAAACAAATACCAGCAGACAAAGCAACTGAGGTGGCATCTCCGCGTTGTGGGGTACACAGCATCTCCTCATGTGTCCCATTTTAATTATTTAAAAATTTTTATAAAATTTTTAAAAAATTATATTTTGATAGTATTTGATTTAATGAATCTATTGATATATTTTTTTTATACTAAACAAAAATCATTTGAACAGCTAAAAATATATTAGAAATGCGTTAAATTTAGACCGTTAAATATAATACATAAAATTTCTAACGTATTTTTTTCTTTTCAAATTATTTTTGTTTAATATAAAAAATATATCAATAGATTCATTAATTTAAATATTATCAAAATATAATTTTTTTAAAAAGTTAAAATGAGATACATGAGAGGCTGCTGTGTAACCCCCGTGTAACCCCTCAATCCGGCTTCAAGCATGGCTTTTTTTTTTGTTCTTTTTATTAGAGGAACCTTCTAACTTGCATTTAGTTCCATCAAATCGAAATGAATTAGAGAATAGATATCCTCCTGAATTAAATGTACACATTCAGAAATTAATTATATTCGAAATTATTAGATAAAATACAAATATATTCGCATGAAATGAAATTAAATTAATATATGATAATAACAAAAATACAAAATAAAAAGATAAAAAGATCAAATTGCTTCAAACATATAGCTAATATCATGTTCAAATTAAAAATAAAGTAATAAAAGAACTGTAGATTACTTACTAGGGATGATAGCTTTACTATTATTACTATGATCAAACGGCGAAGTTTGCTTCTTTTTACACTTGACAAAATATATGAAAGCAGAAGCCACTAACAACGCCGCACCTGTGACCCCACAGGCGAGACTAGCCACCAAAAGAATATGCCTCAACCTATCTCCACCATTATCACCAGATACACCGCTCCACCACGCCGTTTCATTCGAATTATTCATTGCTTTCGGCAATGCCACATTAGATGAAGATTTCGAAGTCGGCGAAGACGATGACGATCCAAAAAATTCCTTCATTTCCGGCGGCAATTTCTCCTCCGACGGCGGCATGCTTTGGTAGTCCAAGCCATGGTACGACGGCCGTAATTCTCTAGCTATAGATAAGTCGCCAGCGATCATGATCATGATCGCGATCACCACCGGTATATAAGAGTAAGAAACCATTTCAGGTACTTGTTCTTCTAAGAAGTGTTAAACGCTGTCGTTTTTGCTCAGTTTCTCTTAGCAGTATAGCCTTGGTTACATGTTACGCTCTTCCTCACGAGTTTGGTTTAGAGTAGTCAGTAGAGAAAATAGAAAGAGAGGTTTGAATGAAAACAGAAAACGCGTGAATTATTGTCGGGAAGGAAGTTCACAGTAAGTCTGTTGGTCGCCGCTTGTTTCTTTGTCTCATTATTTATACTAAAACCACCTAAATAATAAAACCTATGGTAAAGATAATAACTAAATAATAAAGAAATATAATTACTATTATTTTCAATTTATTAAATAACTTACAAAATCTATTTATATATATAATATGGAGAAAGGAGAATCAATTCTCAAATTACATATATACTTATCACTAAATTTACGATACATTTTATTTGTCATTATAATATAAAAAATAAAATATATAAAATTAATTAATTTAAAAATAAGAGGATATTTTTTATCTTTTATATTAAAATTATATTTTTAATTTACAATTCAAAAGTTTTAACTTTTCATTATTTATTATGATACTTTTATTTGTAATATTGTATAATATAGAGATGTGCATTAACACTGCCTAATTAACATAACACTTCAGAAATGTGGTGAAAAAGTCAAATTGATTAAATTAATTAAATGAAATTAAATCGATTAAATTAAATTGTTGATAATTTTATATCTATTTAATTTAGTTTTAATTTAAAAAATAAAATAAATCGAAAATTCAATTTAGTTTACAATTTGAGAATTCTTTTTTAAACCAATATATATATATATATATATATATATATATATATATATATATATATATATATATATATATTATTTTATATTAGAGACAATCAAATATATTATTAATTTAATATTAATTTAAAATTAAAAAATAATTATTCATAAAAATTAACTAAAAATAAATAATAAAAATTTAATTTCTGAAAAAGAGATAAATTTTGGTAAGTTAATTAATAGAATAGATAAATTTTTTATTGTACATTAAATTATTTTTGAAAATTTTTTTATTACAACACTTTATTATTGTTTTTTTCTTAAATTTATAATAAAATAATAATGTTTTATATAAAAAAATTCATTTGGTTTAAAATCGATAAATAAAAAATGATAAATAATTTGACTATAATAATGATTTAATTTAATTTAAAAAAATTCAAACTAAAAAATTAATTTAATTTAATAAAATTTTTTTAAACTGATTAAATCGAACCGATATTATCTATCTAGACAGACGTAATCAACAATATGAGTTATTGACTAGACTATAGATTTGTTTTGCCATCACCTTATTGTTTATTTTTTTTAATTAAAGTATTTTCGATGAATTTATATATCTGTTGAAACTATATATATACATATATATTAAGTAAATTTAAAAATGCACTCCATATAAGATTTATGTAAAAAAAAACTATTACTTTTACCTATATATTTATAAGTTAATTTTAGAAATCAAACTTTAATCAATATATAAAAAGTAAATTAATTAATTTAGCCAAAAATACTTGGTTGAAATACTTTTAAATTCTTATTTAGTAATTACTAATCACAAATGAAAATGTAATATAAAGTTTGGATTCTCATGTGTGTATGTGCGCTTGACAAATCAACCATAATTTGGTGTGACATATGCTTATCGTTTTTGCCACTTTATTAATTATTTGTGAAAAGTAAAAAAAAAATATCATATGGTTTGATTCTATTATATTTTGAAATATGTGAATTTTTTTTTATAAAATAAAATTTATAGTTTGAGCCATTATTAATTTGAGATCTAATTTTCTAACAATTGATAGTGTTTGTCAACATGGTACTTACATAGAAATAATTATACATTATAAAAGTGTCACGTCAATATTAATTAATATCATTAATATTTTAATTTTAAATTATAACTCTTATTTTATATATATAAAAAAAAATTTATAACTCTAAAGTAAAAATGAACTAAACCACATAATTTTTTTATATTTTTCCTAGACATGACCAAGCTCTTTAGAATCAGAAAATAATTGAAATCGAATAGAAAAAATTAAAATTAGACTGATCAAAATTGTGTTGAATCAAAATCAAACTGTAACAATAAATTAATTATAAATTTTTATTCCAGTTTAAATTTAGAAAATAAAAAAAAATAATAATGGCAGGCTGACAACCTACTGCTATCCTGGCCATTGAAACAACAATGTAGCCAATGGCTATTTTTTAATTTATTTTTTATTTTTATTTTTCTAAATTATTAAAATAATTTTAATAATTGCTAATTTTTAAAGGTATTTAAAAAATATATTGGAATATATATAAATATTAACAATTTATTTATTACTTCTATCACAATTTCTCAATTTTTATCAATCTCTCCATTCACATCTAAATTTTCAATTATTTTATTTTTATTATCTTCTTATTAATCAAATTTCTCAATTCTCATTTTTATATATGCACTTATTCTAATTTTAAACTTCTGTTAACATTATTAATTATTTTACTTTTATTTTATTTATAAAAATTAAATTTAAATCTTTTTTTCTCAAAATTTTAATTTATACATTAGTCTTTAATAAATTCGACTCAAAATCTATTAGAACCAAAATTAAAATTAAAATTAAAATTGTTTCAGAATCAATAATTTTTAAACCGACAAAAAATTATTTTTAAAATTCTAATTTAAGTTCATATATTTTTAAAATTGGAGCTAACAATTTCTAAACCGTGATCATACCAAATTTTTCCTAATCATTTTAGTTTAAAAATAAATATAAGTTATTACAATTTTTTTTTATATTATATATATTATTTAAAAAGATAAAGTATTGGATTCAAAAGTGGAACGAAACAATAATTATTAGTGAATCTTTTTATCTTTTAAGCTAAGGTAGGTTGTGGGGTATTATATATATGGCCTTTTTTAAAT
>CANXYC011016853.1:0-36774 GCA_948193065.1 Aleurites moluccanus | reverse complement strand
GGTAGGTCCAGGAATCAAAAGCGTTAGCCATAGATAAGGTTGCGTCATACATAACCATGGAGGGAGATTGTAAGGGGTTAAGATGACTGGCCATGTACTGTAGGTACTTTGCAATGAACTGAAAGGATTAAAACCATCACTTGCAAGGCCTAATCTAACATTACATGGATCTAGCGCAAACTCCGGGTATCTAGAATCAAAGTTTCTCCAAGTTTCAGAATCGGCCGGATGCCTTAGAAAATCGTCTTTCGTATGATCCTTATCATGCCATGTCATCAACTTAGAGGTTTTGCTTGACATAAAAAGCCTTTGTAACCTTGGCTTTAAAGGAAAAAATCGAACGACTTTTGTTGGTATTCTTTTACTCTTCTTCTTGGGTGCATCATGATTAGCATTGTCTTTCCATCTAGCATACCCACATTTTACACAAATATCATCATTTGCATACTCCTTCTGAAATAATAAACAACCATTAGGGCATGCATGGATCGTTTCATACTTAAGGCCTAGTTTATCCACTATTTTTTTCATTCCACTAGAGGAGTTAGGTAAAGAATGTCCTTCTGGCAATGCATCTTGTAAAAGCTTCAACAAACCATTCATAGATTCGTTAGACCATTTAAACTGACACTTCAAACTGTATAGATGCAATATAAATGACAATTTTGAAAACTTTTTACATCCTGGGTACAACTCCTTCTCAGCATCAGCTATTAATTTATAAAACATATCACTTTCCGATTGACATTGAGCGTTTCGTGATTATTCGTCTCCCCCATCTTCATTTCCCCCACCGTCAAACTCTGTATCTACAGTTTGGCCACCAATATCGAAAGCATCTTGCAATAACCTTACTATATCATCCCCATGTGTCTCTATAATTCTTTGTTTAAGGATGGTAGTTGAGCTCGATTTTCCGTCATAAAAAGCATGCTCATACCAAGACATTATTCCATTAAGAACAATGTCATCATATACATTAGCCCGATTCTTATGATAGTGTAATGCACATTTTCGACAAGGGCATTGAATTTTTTCATCAACTGATTTCTCTTTGAAAGCATGATTAAGAAAATCTTCTAACCTAGCTAAATTTTTTTGGCTAACTCTACTAAATTCATCCCATCTCGTACACTTGCAATCATCCATATTGAATCACTAACAATGAAAAAATAGATATATTATAAGAGAAAAGAGAAACAAGGAACTCACCTTAGTGAAAGGGAAGTAAAGGACCAACATAAATCCCTAAAAAATCCTCCAGAAAATGCAACACAATCCACCAAATAAAACTACACCATTTGAATTCACTTACTCCTTCACTTCAAAGTAGAAGAAGAATAAAAACACCCATTCATTGTTTATGTCTTTTACGCTGACGGAATTATTTCTTCGTACTGACTTCTAATTTTATCTGGGTTTGCTTTTTACGCTGAAGGGATTTTGAATTTTTTTTTTCTTCTAAATTTTGGATTTTCCGGCGCTTTAAAACAAAGCGCCAGCAAAAGTATGTATTTGCTGGCGCTCCATATCCAAATGCCGGTAAAAGTATATTTTTACCGAGTATGGTGGCAAAATATCGGATACCGGTATTCGCTACTGTCTCTCGGGTTTCATTTTTTTTTCTGAATTTCGGATTTTCTGGCGCTTTGTTATAAAGCGCCGGCAAAAGTATGTATTTGCCGACACTTTATAATAAAGCGCCGGCAAAAGAATGTATTTGCTGGCACTTTAAAACAAATCGCCGACAAAATTATGTATTTGCCGACGCTTCATATCAAAATGCCGGTAAAAATATGTTTTTCCCGGTATAAATAAAAGAGCCGAAAAAATATTAACTTTTTTAAAAAAATAAAATTTTTCCCAGCAGTTTATTGAAACGCCGTCGATAAAGCGCCTAAAAATGTTAAATCTGTTATAGTGTTTTGATTCAATAATCTATATTAAAATTGCCTCTACAATTAAAAAAGAATTAGATATTTTAGATTAAGCTAATTTGGTCCAAAGCATTCAACACCAACACAAAAATAAGCTTACAGGGACATGGGAGGACTTCGGATTTTCTAGGGCTATCTATCTTGGCTATATGAACTATTACTTTAGTTGTTTCATTGTTTATACTATATTGGTCGATTAATTGTTTGATTTATTTATCCTTGGCAACGAAAAAAGAAAAAGAAAATTATTTGCCAATGAAACATACTCTCATTGGTATCTTTTTTTTTTTTTAAGGATATGTGTTCTAGTGAGATTTTGGATTCAAATTAATAACCGGTATTTAATCTTTATTCTATAAATTCAGTCAAAATAGTGAATTCAATATTTAAATATAATACATAACGTGTTGTTTTATGAGAGGATTAAGCTACTCTATTTCTTTTATTATTATTTTGATTCCTAAAAGACCTTTCTAAAATCATTTTCTAGAATAATTATTTATGTGGACAAAAACCCTCTCAACAATAAATGGTCAATTGCAATAAACCCCTTTTTTTTTAATCATCTGACATTAAATTATTATTGATTAATTCAAATTTGAATCATAGAATTTTTTTTGAAAATTTTGAATCTCTTAATGTTAATTGCTGATTCATAGAAACTTAAAATCGAAATTACTATTTAAATGGTTAAAATATCTACCATCCGGATAAGTATTAATTAATTGACCCTCCTTTTAATAGAACTTTGAACCACCTTTCTTGTTCATTTTTCCTATAATATTACATATCATAAAAAATTTAAACCCTTTCAATCCTACTTCAAGAGGAATGTATTTTATCAAAGATGAATTAATCCCATGATAGGATTTTAATACTAAGAAAATAATAATCCAATGAGAAATATTATTTTCATTAAAACAGGAGAATACTTTCTTTGAAGTTTCATTGACCCATAGAACAACAAATAATATACTATGGCATAAAAATATTAAAACTTAGTTATTAAAAATCAGAAATCCTAAAATGAGGGTTTTCCTGTTGTATGTCCTGCTTCTGAATTCTTGTCTGTTTTTTTGTTTCTTGTAGCATACGTACAAAACATATAGAAATAATTCAGAAGATTAGGAATATTCTTAGTGTGGAGCCTTTCCTATGCTTGAATCTTGAAAATAAGAGAGAGAATTGAAAGGTCTTGAGAAATTAAGGAGAAGTGAGGCATTTCATATATATCTTATTTTACTCAAAATATTATTATATCATTTATTTGACGCATATGAAAGTTTTTTTTTACTAAAAACATAAGAGTTAATATTGATTAAAGGAAAATATTCACTTGCACCTACATCAAACTAATAAGTAATGAAATATTTTAGTTAATATAATTTTTTTATTTATTTTATATCAAATAAAAAGACACTGATAATAATGAATTAATATATATACTGTAAGAATTTTCAATGATTAAATATCTCTTAACCGATTGATTAAGTGTAAGAGATAAGAACTTACACCAAATGTAAATAAAAAAAATTTCTATAAATTATTTATTATTAAAAATATTCCTTTTTTTAAATGTAAAAAGTCTTTAGAAATTTTCGAAAATTATATATTTCTTTAAAAATATGTGCATCAATAGGTTGAACTTAATTTTTATTAAAAAAATATAGTATAATTTAATTTATTAAATATATATTTTAAAATCAATTCATCTAGAATTCTTAAATCATTGTTAAATTTTTAAATTAAAACACACATGAAAATCTTTTAATATTTCTTGATACCAAATTAATAAATATTTGACTTAAAGACAAAGAGTTTAGTGACTCTAGACAAATGGATATTGATGTGCTTAAAGGAAAGTAAAGGTTATGGCTAAAATTAATTAGAATATGATATTATAGTCAAGTTATTCTATCTTATGATGAAATTTCTCATTCATTAATATTATATCAAGTAGAAATTTAAGATTTTTTTGGATAGATAATTTCCAGAAATTAATTAATCAATTATTATGAATTTAAATTTAAATTTTAAGTTTAAAGTTTTATAAAATAGATATGATGATAAATTTTAAATTATCAGTCATTTTAAACGATAAGTTATCTAAAAATATTAAAAAAAAAATTGTGAATAAGAATATATGTTACTAATTTTAGATTATTATAAAATCGGATTTGAACTCTGCTCCCTTATTTAAAAATTTTGTAATCTCCGAAAAATCTTTTTATGAAACGATTAATTAATTAATTCATATCTATCACATTTTTTATTATGAAAGTATAGTTTTTTGTATATTTATTTTGATACACTACCTATTTCTTGGCAATAAAAATAAAATAATTTAAACAAAGTTTTCAAATGTATGTATATATATATTTACTTATCGATTTTTAAAAATTACTTTACGCGGTTATTTTAAATAAACAGATAAATATAAATAAGTTGAATTAGAAAAAATTAAAGATTTTAATAGAAATATATTTCTATGATCAACAATTATATTTTTCATTTATTTGATTGATTTATTTATATTATTTAAATTTTAATTTTTAATCAATATTTTTAAAATATCATTAAAAAAATCATTTATTTATTAGGTCATGCAATTTGTAGTAGCTAGAAAGACGTATGGTCATATGGTGGCTCTTTGCTGAACTTTAATTATATATATTTTTAATTTAGTTTATATTATATTAAATAACTAAAAAATATTTTCATTTATAAATTATAAATTTTTAAATATTATTTTAATAATTTTAAATATTAATATAAAAAATATATTGATTATGTTTGTCTTGCTCTCACCATTATTACATTGACTTTCGCTACTTATCAAATATTTTTTCTTAAGAAAAAGCTTAAAACAATCATTAATCAACAATCATCGTAGGTTTAATTTCTGTGTAAATACAGAGAGATAGAGAGAAAATTTACAAATTTGAAAGTGGAGATTACAGTGAAAAATTGAGCATTGCCTTATTTAATTGAATGAAATTATTTCTCTTTTTTGGATTTCTTTATTTATTTTTTCTTTTAACTATCCTATCATTCTCATTTTTTGTCTTATCAAAACATTTCATTATTCTCTCTCATTCTCGTCATCACTTATTACATCTGTTTTTAGATCTCGTCGCATCGTGTTTCTTGTTTGTATCACTCAATTATTTTTACTAATTATTTTTACGTTTTCCATATTTGTCTATTTATTTTTATTAAATATAAACTGGGTAGACTAACTTTTGAACATATTTCGACTACTTATCAATCTAATTTCAACATATATTTTGAACTCATTTCAACATCAATTTAAGGGGTAACATAATACAGAATCAGTGTGGACTCTTTTTCGACTCATTTTGATTACATATGGCAATTTTCGACCATTTTGACAATATTTCGAATATGTTTCGATGGTCGAAAAATAATCAAAGTATGTCAAAATTAAGTCAAACACTTTTCCTTTTTTTTATGATACTAGTGATTGTTTATTTTTATCATTCTTTTATTTGAGTGTTATTTCATGGATAGGGTTAATAATTAATGCAAGCAATGGTTTCCAACGTTTAATGGCCATGCTATCTGAACCGTTATATTTTGAAAACTCTTAAAGAAGTGGTGAACATTAATGTAAGCAACAGTTTTCAATGTTTCGACCTAGTATTTTTTTCCAACTGATATTTGGGTCGAAATCATGTCAAAACCCAAAAAATATATATTTTAATGCAAATTGAATATTAAAATATATTTTATCGCTTTTTAAACTGTAGACCTTAGAAAATTCTAAATGCAGATATATTAGTCGATATGTTGTCGAAACTTTATAGAAATATAAATAAAATTTAAAAAAATTACTTTTTTTTTCTCGCCGACATTATCAATTATTTGAAAAAAAATGAGATCAATAATGTGGATGATTCACGATCTTAAAGTAAACGACGGGGCTAAGGAGGATAAGACAAAACTTTGAAGCGAACATGAAGACTGAAATGTGAGACGAGGAGAACAAAAAATATTTTGAAGAAAATGATTGAAAAAAGTAACGGTTTCTTCCAAATGATGGAGAAGAAAAATGATTTGAGAAGATGAAAAAGTTAACGTTATTAAGTTGAAAACTTTCGAGAAGAAAATGATAAAGTAAAACGGTCATTTGTTATGTGATTTTTGATTTTCTTCAAGTCAAATAAGGATAATAATATTATTATAAAAAGGTCAGGTATCATAATTTTAATTGAAATTAATAGGAAGTCATTTTTGTAAAAAGCATTATACATAATGGTATTTTTATAAATTTACCCTTTTTAATTTATTTATTATTTTAATTTATTAATTACTTTAATCTCTCTTCACTTTCCTAATTATCTCACATTCTATATATCTTAATTAATTTTTACATTTTTTACCATAATTTTTAATGAGAAAATTATTATCAAGTTGAGATAAAATATAATTTAAATTATAAAATGAGACAATTAAATTAGAACATATTAAAAATAAAATTAAGATAGTTATTGTAATACGAAAAATATTAATTATTATTGTTAATATGTATAATCATCATTAGTTATAAATATTAATATTTATCTTTTAGTTTAAATATTTTTAATAAGATAATTTAATTTTTTTTATTTAAATAAGTAGGAGATTTTTAAAAAGTTTTAAATTAAAATTTTTATAATTTATTATTTGACTACAACTACCTACCTCTTAATAAATATCACTGAAAATATAATTAAACGAGTTTAATACAACGGTTTAACAGCTACATAAAAAAAAATTCTGCAAAACACTCTCTAAATTATCTTTTTGATAGAATTGACCCATTAAGTTGGACCCAAACCCAATTCTACTCGAGTCCAATTACAGGACTATATTGGGCTAGTTAATGCTCCTCAAGGGTTTTGTATGAATTGTGCCTGATTTGGGCTTCGTCAAGATGAGGCCTTTTGCTTTTGATTTATTTTGTGCTCACATCACTATTTTTTAAAAAAACTCAGCATCACTAATTATAATTATTAATTTATTATGATTTCAAATGAGATGAAAATCTGTAATGTTTTTGATAATTAACTGAGCTTGTAAATTATTCAATTTAACTAAATCTTATATTATGTAGCACTATTCTAATTTTAATAATTGAGGAACAACCGAGTTTTTTTTTAAGTTAATTTAGTGAATAAATAGACATAGTTATTCAATAAGATATTTTTTCTCGATACATTAAAATCTTCATAAATTAATACTCAATAAATTAATAATCTTTATTATATAATAATTTTATTCGGTTCCGACTCGAGCTATTAGAAAAAATTAATAATTTCGATAAATTAATAAGATAATATTTTTCTGACAATTCATACATAATTATCTGATCCCATTTAAAATAAATTAATAATTTATCATTAATAATTTACCAACACTCTATATATAATAGACTATAATATTTTATTAAAATATGAGTATATTATTATTTTTTTTTAAATTTAATTAAATCTTACTTCTAATTTTTCTTATTGTATTTCTAATTTCTGGAATTAAACTTTCGAATTGTAATAAAAATTTATGAAGTGTTATTGATATTTTGAATGCATTATCTTTAAGTTTACTTAAATATATTTGATATTATAATTTGACTAACTTTCAAGTGAAATTTATCAGAAATTTATTGATATAATTCTTTTTAAGTTGGCATATTTTTTACTATACCCCTACAATATTCTACGCATCTCATCTCTTATGGTTGGTTTTTAAATACCTTTTCATTGTAATTATAAAATCTATAAGAGATTTTTTGAAGTAATTTATACAAAAATTATTTTAAATTTAAATAATTATACTCACATATTTTTTGTTCTCTTTATTTAATTTATATATATTTTTCTGTTTAATTTATTTAATTTACATTCAATTTAATAATATATTTTATTTCATTTTAATTAATTTATATTCAATTTATTACATATTTTTTTAAATTTATTTAACTCATATTAAATTAATTATAAAATTAATAAAATATAATAATTTTTTAGTTGATTAAATAATATTTATTAAATTATAAATACTCTCTTTAAATTAATAAATTATTAATTTATCGATTAATTAATAACTCTTTTAATTAATAAAATTTATTAGTCGTAATATTATTAATTTATAGAGATTTTACTATATATATTTTTTAGAAATTTTATATACATTTAAAAATTATACTAATAGTAACACATTTTTTTTAACTGGAAAAAAAATATTAATTTTATGATTGAATTTTTTTATTAATTGAATGTTTTTATTTTTATTTTAATTATAAGTATGTTTTTAATAGTTATTTTATTATAAATGAATATTTAAAAGTTAAATATTTTAATTAGTGATTAATGAGTTTTAAAATGAGTCAAATTCAATTATAATTTATTAATGAGCCGAACTCAATTATAATTTATAATTTTTTTTTTTAATCAGTCGACTCTAATCTGACTCGAATTTATTTAATATTTAAATGAATTGAATTTAAATATAATTTTTTACTACAAAAATATCAAATAAAATCTAAGCAAGCTACTCGATTGCAACCTCGTGATTCACCCATCCTTTTCTTACCTTTTTCTTTTCTTTTCTTTTCTTTTTTTAAAATAAGGTGAATTGGTCAATCAAGAGCTAATTGGATTCATATTAAAAAAATAATAATATAAATTCACATTTCACATGGTTTTCATCCTAATATCTTTATTTAATTTAACAATCATACAATTTTTGGCTTATTCAAGGCTATAACAGTTGAAAAGAAAATTGTTGACATTTATAAATTTCAGATTTGTAATAATTAACCGATCGATTTTAAAATGTTACTCTAATCAGTTTATTTGCTAAACATTCTAAGAAATCAAATGATACTAACTCCCAACTATTAATACAAATTATGCAATCAATCCTTTAGTTTCTATTCAAAAGAATTTCTTAAGAGTTGGTCCGTTTCTGGTAGACTAACAAGTCTAGGATCAGTCCCATGCAATTTTTGGCACAAATAATAACATAAAACAACAAATAAATTCTATTAATTAAAAAATATATTAATTAATCAAATATTAAATTAATTTATTAATTTAAATTGAACTGTAAAAAAATATTATATAATAAATATTATTAATTTATCGAATAATAATTTATAAATATATCATTATAACTAATGATTTAAAGGACTAATCGCTAGACTATCCTCAATATATAAAGGTCATGAAGTCACAAACCTAAAGAATAAAAATCCAAAAAGAAAATAGAAATTATCAGATTATGAATGGAGAATTTTTTTTTTCTCATTGTAATTTGTAGAATTACTAGAATATGATTTTTTTTTTTCTAGACTTAACTCATAATTTTTTTTGTTTTACAAACATGTCCAGCAAGGAGTAAAAAGAATTTTGCAAATTTTCCAAGAATGAATATAATATAGACATTAATTATTGAAATTAATCACTGAAATTGGGATAATCACTACTATTGATAATGGTTTTCAACTTTAGAAAATTTGTATATATGTTGTTTATATATTCTCTCCTTGCTCTGTCTGTATATTGTTTTATTATATGGTTCATGCCTAGGATTAAGTTTGTTGATTATCATGTTAGGGTTTAACATTGAACCCATTTTGTAGTTTAACTAAAATATGTTATGGATGAATAATAGAATAATTTAATATGGTTACATATATTATATATATTTTTATTTTATTTATTCGTATAATATAAATATGCTAAACTTGGATATATCACATGAAAAAGTATAAAAATACCTTTTAAATTAGAAATATAAGTAAAAAGACACCTGCTTCTATTTGTCTCCCAAATCCATCCTAGACTAATTAGGTGATGGATCATATAAAAAAAAAAACTTATAATTGGGTCAGTTTGGGGTTTGTAGGCGAAAGTGCAGTAGCACTTGTGATGACAATACTCACATCTCGTGGTATTGGTTATAAATTCGAAGTATGAGATGAGGGGGCCAAATACCTTTTCAAAAAAAAAAAGTTTGTGATTTTTAAAATCCAACCGTATTCATCTCTATTTCATACGTGCAGCCTATAATTTATTAATTGAAAGGCTAAAAACAGGGGAGAACTATTCAATCGCTGAGGAGGCCAAACTTTATAAAATTAAATTTTATATCCATAATTTTTAATATAATTTTTTAAAAATATATATAATGGTCTCCCCAAATTTTTAAAATTTTTATTTTTTAGATATATAGTTCATGTATTTTTCTTTAAAATTGTATATTTAACCCTTAATTTTATTCAAATATATTAGTTATTAATTATATTTAATATATATTTTTAAAATTATTTACTTTTAAATTTAAAAATTACTTACATATTTAATATCTATTTTAAAATTATAAGTAATAATACTTTAAAATTTTAAAAATATACATAGCATCTAAAAAAAAAAAATTATCACTTTTATTTAGTCTATGTAATTGATAAAGTCTAGTATCACCCCTTGACTAAAAAGACAAGTATCGTTTGAATTATATATATATATTCAGCTAATATGATAAGAACACATGAAGTAAATATTAATATTAGTATATATTTTTTCATTAAATTAGAAATAGACATAAGAGTATAGTGATAATAATAAATCATTTTTTAAAATAATATTCATGTACATTGTAAACAGGGTTGGAATCACCTGCAACAATATAGAGACCACTGCGTCCAAGAAAAAAAAAATTTAAGTAATATATTTCACATAAGCTTCTTAAAAATATAAGTCAATTTTAATTAAATTAAATAAAAAAAAACAATGCTTTTAATTCCCAAATGCTCGTCCACCAAAATCAAAAGGAAAACCTTACTTTATATTTTTCTTTAATTTTCTTTGCTTTTCATTCATCTCTTCAATTATTTTGTGTTCTTGAGAAAATGGAAGAGAGAGGAAGAGTACGATAAAAAAAAAAAAAAAAAATGTTGGTATACTTTTGCTTCACTAATAATATTAGCAATTCCTTTTTTGGTGTTCAACTGTAATAAATGATCTTATAAAGATTGGAACTTGCTTAAGTTTTGTTTTTATTGTGTTTGTTTACTTTGAATTTCATTTGGATTCTGGTTAATTTATATAATTTTAATTTGTACTTTGGTTATAAAAATTAGACACAAAAATTATAGAAGTTAAGGTTAATGAATTTTATTTTTTGCTTTATACTCTATTCATACATGATTATTAAAATCGAATTAAATTAATTATTGAATTGAAAAATTAAAAATCAAATCAAAAATCGATCCGATTAATTTTTAAAAATTTATTTCTTAAAAATCAGTTAAAAAATCGATGAACCGATCAAACTGAATCGATTTATTCAGTTCGAGCGGTCAGATTTTTAAAATTTTTTTTTAATTCTTTTAATTTTTAATTCAAAATAATAAATGTCAAATTATATTTATTTTTATCATATATATAATAAATATCAAATTATATATACATATATATGTATACCGATTTTTTCAGTTTGACTCCAATTAAATTTTTGACTTTCTAATCCTCTGTTTTTATCTATTGTTTAACCGATTCGATTTTAAAAATATTGATTTAGATGTTATTTGTTATTTTAAATATTGGTTTTTCTGGATTCTTGAATAGCGAATATATCGTAAATTTTGTATTCAATAATACTCGGCTCTCCAGTTTAAAATTCTAGTTTCGCTGCGGATTGTGAAAAAAAAAAAAAAAAAATCCAATGAAAATAAAGATTATTCATTATTTGTGGTTATGGAGGCTTAGCGAGAAGAGCTGAGGGGTACAATTGTCCCTCCAATTTTCAGATGTCACAAAACCCTTTTCCTTACCTCTAACAAAATAGTATGAAACTAACCGTTAGTCATTTCAGGCTTTGATGTATTGAACGAAACTGCCCTGACGTATATCTCTGGGTGGCTATTGATGAAGATGACGTTATTAATTAATGTCATTAAACTGCTCCACATGACCATTAGACAGATGGTGAGATGAGTAAGATGCAAGAACTACCAAGCATTATCATTTTTCAGCATGAGAAGTGCGAGTTGGAACTTGGAACAAGGTGGCTCTCACCAACATAGGGAAGTAGCTACACCTAGTTGTATACACCATATTCAATGTGGAAAGTATGAGGATATTAATATTTTTATATTAAATAAAATAATGAGTGTATTCGTAATAAAAAAAAATTATTTGCGAAAAATTACACTAAAAGTAATTAACTTAGAATTTTCCAAGGATTCTATATATATATATATGTGTGTGTGTGTGTGTGTGTGTGTGTTTGTTGTTGTTAAATTATTTTTTATCCAATGGTTTTTTTTAGATTTTAAAAATTATGATTTGAGAAAAGTATATTTTTTTTATTTTTTTTTTCAAATTATAGTATAGAAAAACAGTTAAAATTTTAAAAATTAAAGAAAATATTAAAACATAATTTTAAAAATAATTTCAATATCAATTTCAAATTTTCCTTTACTCATTAGTATGTACTTTTTTATTTATTAATTTGATTTTCTTAAAATGCAAAATAAGTTATAGATATTTTTAAATCAAGCTCGTGTTTAATTAATAAAATTAAACTTAATTATTTATTTTTTTAAATCCTCTAATGTTCTTATAAAAATATGAAAAATGAATTTCATTAATATGACATATAAATATTAAAATTTATCATCCATATAAAATAGGAAAAATTATTAGGTAGGTGATAAAGAATAATGACCACTTTATTTATTGGCTTTTATTTAAGCCCAATACTCATGATTTAGGAGGCTTATTGAAACAATTCCCAAGCTAATAGACTTAAAAAAATCATCTTCAGACTCGATTAACGAAAGACTCTAAGACGAATGTGAGGAAAGCTTAATTGCATATAAAGCTTAGATTAAAAAAAAAAAAAAACCTTAGATAAAGACTTCCTCACAGGGTAAAGGCATTACGAGAAATAGAAGGAAAAATCTCATAATATCCTCAAAGAGAGCACGTCTCATGCCTCTCATGAGGGGTCATTTCTCTTTCTTATATCCATAGCTCTGACAATGGGTGAGCTTTTGGCGATGCAGCCCTTGAGTGCAAGCAAGACTCATTATTACTAACAAAAAAACAATTGCATAGCGTTTCTCTACTCGTAGGCAAATTACAATGTTAGAATTATGCATGCACTTTGCTTGAAGTCATGCAAAGAGCAATACCAAATTTGACCAAGTCAGCTATCCATCAGTTATAAATAACCACTTTTTAACTATCCTTTAAGATGGTGACACTTATTTAGTTTTATCAGTCAAATAATATATCGACAAGGTATAAATAAGATATTTTTTACAACTTAAGGGACATTTTACTTCACTTCTAAAATACTAAACCAATTTACCTAAAGGAGATATTTCTTCTTAAAAATCACTAAAGCATCCCCTAACTTATGCATCAACGTGTCTATGCAAACTTTGGCTTGGTCCTTTAATGCTTTTTTTTCCATGTTTTAGATCTAAAAATATTCATTTTAGCACAAATCCACTTGAAGAGGTCCATCACCAGGGACGAAACTAGAGAAGATGTTTTGGGATCTAAATTACGCTAAGAAAAAAATTAAATTAATTAGAAAATATGTGTAATTTTTTTAATTTTAAGGTGTTATATTTATATTAAACATACACATATAAAAATTTATATAAAAAATAAGGTATTTCAAAATTTTTGATGACTAATTTATATATTTTTAAAAAATATATAAAAAATATGAGATTTTTTTTTTTTAACTTTGGGGGGCAATGTACCCCTAATCATGTTAATAAATCTGCCTTTGTCCATCATTATTCATTGATGGATGAATAGATGATGAGTAAAATATGAGTATCCTCTTTTCATTTATATTACAATATACACATAAATTTAACCAATATAAATAGAAGAAATATGTTTTAATCCAACGTACTAATAATTTCTGTAGTTGAACTATGGGATGGAGTCATGTTTGTCGGGCAAGTAACCTTCTAGCTCTGGCTTAGGTAATACAAAATCGATGACCCAAAGCTTCCCCCACCTTCTAATATGGAGTTGGATTATGTGGTCCAATAGGAGAGCCACAAATTTTCATCTCCATACCTCCTGCTGTTTATAAATCCTCACAATCTGTACTACGCGCCTTAAAAGTTAATGATTTTTCATATCTAAAATTTTCCTGTAAAATATCTCATGCTGTTATATTACCTACATTTTTTTATCTTTTATTTAAAATTTTATGTAAATATTAAAATATTTATTAATTAAATTTAAAATAATTTATTTAATTTTATATTCTTAATTTTATTTTAAATTAAATTATTATATTTTAATTAAATATTATAAAAATAAAATAGAATAAAATGAATAAATATTATTTAAAAATTTTAAAACAATAATTAAAAAGAAATAAAAAAAAAAAGGGAGTAATCAAAATAATAAATTTTAGCATTTAAAATTTTAGTGGGGGTTCTAAAAATGGTTAGAAAGTGAGTCTGTAGCACGTGCCACTGCATTTTGTACTCGACACGCGTCACCGCACTGTAGGTTGGGACCCAGACGCACTTTTATAATACAGGGAAGACTTACACAAGTTTTAACTCGTAACACAACACATGTGGGGTCCTCCACCACCACCCCCCTCCTCCCTGACACCAAACCACACTATACCACTCTAACTGCTAGCACTACCACCTTTGACCGTGACAGCCCAATAAGAGTTGATTAAAATGTAAAAACAAACTTTAGATGGCAATTTCATCCTTGTCCTATTAAGGATGACGTGGCCGAGAATAATTAGTTAATAGTTTATTTGTTTAAAAATAAAAGTTTAAATTTTTGAAATTTGGTCAAAAATAAAATTTAATTTTTTGATATTGTTCTCAAAAAGTCTGGATTGTCCTTCCTTAAAAACAGTGAAAAGTCCCTTTTATAAAAGATAGAGAGTTGAAGTTTTAGTTGACCAATGTAGATCAATTCAAATGGGGACAGTCCTTACATCACAGTCAATAAAGTTAGGCTGTTACATTAGCCAAAAATCGGGGAAGAAAAAAGGCCAAAAAGGAGAGAAGTGACGTGTCGTTTCAGAACGTAGTACCGGAAAAAGGCCGAAATTCCGGATTGTTTAATTTGCCATTTCGCTGTATGGATTATTAGGAAGATTTGTGATAGAGGATTAGAATCTGGTGATTTTTATTGATTAAAGAAAGTTAAGTCAAATCTATGGCTTATGGTATTTGTTGGTTTATTATTATTATTATTATTATTTGCTTATAATCTTACAAAGACAAAATGCTTGCCACCTTAGATAATCAATTTAGGGATAAATCTAAAAATTTTAGAAAAAAAAACATAATTTTATTTCAATACGACTTAATATTATTATTTTCATAGTAAATTACAGATTGAAATAGGACGGATATTAAAAATAATAAAAAGATTATATTGTCTGAAAAATAATTTTTTTTAAAATTTATTATTTTTTCTTTTTATTTTCTAAATGCACATAATTTTTAATATTATTGGATTAAAAAATTGAATCTAAAACTAATCTTATGCAGACAAATAATTTTTTCTCTAACTAAAATTTTATTGCTATTAAAATTTAAAACTTATAATTAAATCATTGGATTAGTATCAATTTTATAGTTTAATAAAATTATGAACTCAAATTGTAATATTCACTTCATATAAATTATTACAGAAAAAAGATTGAAATTTAATTTTTATTAAAATAAAAAATTTAAATATAATCGAAGGGTGTTTTAATATTTTTATAAGATATTAACAGTAAAATAAGTTGAATGATTAATTATATTTACGAAATCAAAATATATAGACTAATTAAGGAGTTTCTCAAAAAAATAAAGACAAAATATTAATTAGGTAAAATTTTATGTACTAAATAATAATTTACCAAAAATTTATAAAATAAAAATTTTAAAAAATTTAAAATTTAAGAGAACACGTGCTCCTTACGTAAAGTTAGATCTGTTTTTAACAAATTTTATGGTGTATAAAAGTAACATAATTTTAATAATTTAGGCCTAATTTTACCCAAATAATCAACCTACAATTTCTATAAAAATTCGTTTTATATATTGATCAAACATAATTAATCAACTTTTAATCTAATAATATTAAAATCACTTACAGAATCATGAGATTATATTTATCATATACATATAAACCAATCAAACGTAAGGAAAATATATATTTTAATTTATAGATAAGATCTACTATGCATTTGAGAAAAAATAAGATTTTATTTTTATTTTTATAAGATAATTTGTGAATTCTTAGTTAATATATTTTGAAAATTTTTAAATATTAAATATTTAATCTAATGGAATTGATTATAGTTAAATCAAAATTTATTAAAATAAGTTGTAAGTTCACGCTTTGCGTTGATTTTATTTATTTAGTTAACTAATATTTTTTAAAAAAATATTTTAATATAAATAAATTATTATTATTGTTATTATTATTTTATATGTATGATATAAAGAATTCAACATATATTTTATTTGAGGAAAAAAAGATATTTTGATAAATATAAAATATTTATTTATATTTATGTGTATAATATATAATTTACAGTTTGGTATGATTATCTAAAAATTAGAAATCCAACTACAATTTTTTTTTTTTTTTTAATTCAAATCAAACTATTTAAAGGATCAAACCAAATCAAATTAGTTAAGAATTTAATTCATTTTCATAACTTAATATAAAAATTAAAATATTTAATCTAAAAAATACTTGTGGAACATACATAAACATTTTACTGTTAAATTATATAACGTAGATATAAATATTGAATTATTAGATCATATAATATATTATTTTATATGCTCTAAAGATAAATTATTTATCAATTATAACCTAATTGAAAAATTGAATCATAATCAATAATATAAAAGAAAATTTCTAGTTGTCAATCAAATCAATCCTTCATAATATATTCATTGTCTATTTCAATAATTGTACATGTTCATCTCCACAATAATACTAATAATACTAATACTAATAATAGTTATAAATGTTTAAAGAAATACAGAGATAACTCCATAGAATCTTATCCATATTTGAGGGATTCAATAAAAATTTTATAAATTAATAACATTGAGAATAATAAATTTTATTAATTAAAAAAATATTAAATAATTAATAAATTAATAATTTATTAATTTAAAGAAAATATTTACAATTCTATAAATAATTTTTAATTAATTAAAAAATTATTATATTTTAGTAATTTTATAATCAATTTAATATGAGTTTAATGAATTGAAAAAAATATGTGATAAATTAAATGTGAATTAATTAAAATGAAAAAAAAAAACTTATCTATTGAATATGAATTAAATTAATTATAAAAAAAAATCATGAATTATTTGTAAAATTGTAATTTTATCACGAATTAAAAATTTTAACAATTTTATATATATATTTTCAATTTTTGACAAATTTAGCATGAAATTAAAATTTGATCTGAGCTTTGGTACCGGAGCTGTCGTGGTATTTATTATTATTATTTTTATCACGTCAGCATTTTAGTAGAAAATCAAATCTAACCAAACTAACTTGAATCGATCGGTTCAAATTGATTTTTCAAACTTCAATTTGATTCAATTAATTTTTTGAAATTTTAATTTTTTTATTCAGTTCGGTTTTTTGAAAAGAAACTAAATAAACAAAACCAACTAAAATATGTCGGTTCAGTATGAATAATTTGCTTTTTATTTGGTTTGATTTTAATAATCGACCAAATTGTATTTTTAATAAATAATTTTATAGTTATTTTATTTCAATTTGGTTTTTGAAAATTTCATTTCGGTTCAGTTCAAACTTAACAGACCTATTTTCTTTTTATTTTTTTTTATTTTCTGGTCATTCAATATCAAAAATATTAATATGATAAAATTGATTAGGTTCGATTTGGATATTTTAATTTTTTTGAAAATTGAAATAATTAAACCGAAACGAACTGAAATAGAAATCAAGTTATTTAGGTTGAACTGATATATTTTTGTTTGGTTATATATATATATATATATATATATATATATATTGGTTGATTTGATTTATTAAATTTCTTTTTGAAAAAAAATCAAACTGAATAAAAAATAAAATTTTAAAAAAATAATCGAGAAGTTTGAAAATCAAATTAAACCTTGCAACCAATTAACTAATTAGCAGGGGCATTTAGAGTGTCTTAAATTTGTTAGTATGTGCACTTAGTAATAAATCAAAGAAAAGATTATAAATTACATGCTAATATATGCACTTGGTAACACTTTAACACAATGTTCATATTATATTAGTAACTTTGTGCACTTCAACAAATTAACTCCGTGATATGTTTTTCATTCAATTTATTTATATCACAGGCGAGCTAAATAATGTTAGTGTAAGAGCAATTTAATATGAAGGATTTCCAATCAGTACTCAATTTTTAAAAGTAAGTTATATTTTCAATTTATATAGCTTATTAATATTTTAGATTCATATTGGTTTGTAACAAGCAAATGTGTATATTATTTTGCACTTTTGGGAAAGAAATGATATGAAATTGGAGTAGGACCTTCTTAGTCTAATTTTTGTGCATATTTGCTCATGAATTTATTGAGTCTTTTTGTGAACTTTCTTTCTCTCTGTTTATTAGGTTTATTAGGCTACCTTTGTCTTTATTTCTTTTTGCTCAATTATTAATTTGTTAGACAATCCTTTAGCTACTAACTATGGTTTGAAAGCTCTATGTTCTTAGATCTTCACATTTAAATACTAAATTAATCATAAATTGTTATGGTTTGAAAGCTCAATAGATCTTCACATTTAAATACTAAATTAATCATAAATTGTCAATGATACCTAATCTTAAATAATTAAATTTATTATGTTTTATGTATTGAGTTTGTGTATATATATATATATATTATTTGTTTATAAATTTATAATATGAATGTTAATATGTTTTTCATTTCTGAATTTTAGACAAGAAGTGAAAGGGATTGAAAAAAAATAAAAGAAGTACTTAAAGAAGTCATAGTTGATACAATTATTACTTGTTAAATTATATTTTTCTTTATATTTTAATTTTTTGAATACTAAATATTAGGATAATATGTGAGATATTTGTCTTTTAGCTTTGAATTAATAGATGGAACAAGTGTTGAGAATGAGAGAATTTTGAATTTTTTTTAATGAAAATATTATTTCAAGTTACTTTAATAAATAAAATATATTTATAATTTATTTTAATATAGTGAGAATATTATTTAATTATTTAGTTATGTATAATTTATAAAATATAGATACAATTATGACAACAATATTAAAAAATAAAAAAGGAGATGATGTCGTCTCATAATATATAATAATTGATAATAATATTCATTTCTAATAAAAAAAAACGAGTACATAATAAAAATCTTAGAGTCCAAGATTGTCTCTAATAAAATACTTTAAGAGAAAAAAATCGTCTTCAAAAAAATATCTTAGATGAAAAAAGTCGTATCCAATAAAATATATCTGAAGACAAAAGTCATTTTTTAAAATACACCTTAAAGAATGTCACGACTCGAGTTCAGGGCATGATGATCCTAGAATACGAGAACAGTCAGAGACATCCAATATCCGTAGAACATCAATATCACAGTTTTAAATTCACAATAAATACCAATATCATAATCAATATCCATACTCAATTTAAAACAGTCCATTATCAGTCCAGTAATAAATATTCCATCACATAATAAAATATCCATACAGTCTATTATTCTAATACTAGTTATTATAGACCATGGAGCATAACTAAAAAATAACCATATGTAGTATATCACAGTAATTACATTACAAAATAAAGTCTGGTTCCTCGAAGAAGAAGCTGGGAACCAAATCACTGCTCCTGTCTTGAAAAGTTTAAAACCACTACGGAGTGAGTATATAAATATTCAATAAGCTCAATATACAGTACAATAAATATAGGATAAGATAATCAGTAAGAAATGAAATAGACAGTATCAAAGAAAAAAGGTAAAACACACCAATGTCCATAAAGTATGGTACAGAATAATAATAAGATAGACAGTGTCATTATTAGAATTATCTGTCAAGTCTGTATGTGGAAGTGACAGACTAAGGGGTTAGTAACAATAGCAGTGAGTATCAGTAAAGTACATAAGACGGGTCAGGCCTTACGGTTAGGACAAATCCCTTCTCAGTTAGGGTCTTGGACTATTAACCCTGTCCAGTGGGTCACTGTACACAATACTGATGAATTTTACTCACTACCCCATCGGTCAGATAATTCTGTCAAATACACATTTATAAGGTATGGAAAATAATATGTATCATCAAAGGAATAATATCAATGAATAAGATTCAATAACAGTATAATCAATAACAGTATCAGTCTATGAAACAGTCTGTATTATCAGTATAACAAATATTGGTACAGTACACAATAGCGGGTATTACAATGGTAACAATAATCAAATATAAGTTCATTAATATCAAGGTCAACTAATGTCATATACACTAGTGTCATTGGCTAACCAATATCGTTGACGACAATGACATTGGCTAAGGTAACAAAAGAAGGAACTTTGGTTTAGATATTTCATCGAACAGTTAGTGTGCAATTTTCAATCGATAATTTGGCATAGTTTTGGTGGAAATTTGACATAGCCCAAACATCAAATCAAAGGTTCACAATTAGAATAATTCAACCAATAACTCAAAGGTCACAAAGAACAAATATTTAGGATCAAATTCAAGGATGAAATCAAAGGAAATCATGCAAAATTTTTAAAGGAATGTCCAATACAGGGTTCGACCATGAGAGAGTTTTTACAATAAAATTCTATAATTCACTTTAACACAATAAACATGTAAAAGAGAGTATATTGAACTCACCTAATGACTTAGATAACCAAAATTCCACCTTGAACACCAAATCCTTCTATGGTAAGCTATACGAACACTTTGAAGCAATCTTTGTTTCTACACTAATAAAACCATCAATTTAGCTTCCAATGATGGTATAATATTTATTCTTACTAGATTAAAGATCATATAACACTAATTCAAGATTTGGTACTTGGCATATTCAAATTAGGGTTCCAAAATTTGAGATTTCTAACAATTAGTGTAAATTGGTGTAATTAGTTGCTAAAATCATGATATTCATCATCTAAATCATCTATCTTAACATAAAATGGAAAGAAACTTCAAGTTACCGCACTTGGGTGGGTGAACAGAATTTTCTTGAAGAAGAATTCCAAATTTTTCTTTGTTGTCTTGAAGAAATTTGGATAGAATAAGATTGGCTTTATGTTGGATTCAAGTTTTTCTATGGGTTTTCCTTGAAATTTGCATAAAAAAATTGGTGGGCTTTATGCTTGGAGGGTTCGGCCACTTCATGAAGGAAGAAAAAGATGGTGAAATATTGAACAAAATACTCTAAGGCATAGTATTTATATGTCTAAGTTTAGGGTATTTGCATTTAAACCCTTTACACTTTTCTTATTTGTATTTTTATCCGATAACTTTCTATAATAATTTCTATTATTTCTATTGAGAAACAACTATTAGTGTGGAAAGTGAAAAGACTTACTTTAACCTGTTCTATCATATAAAATTACTCTAAATTTAATGTTGAGTTTTAGACTGTGAGTTTTCAAAAATGCCCCTAAAATTGTACTTATTTACAATTTTGCCATTCTATTGATTTTCCATTTTCCATAATACTTTTTCATACTTTCTTTTTACTAATAAATAGTATTATTTTAGTTATCTTATTACCCATGAATTTGTATTAAATAACTTTGATTTTGAGGCTGAACTAATTTTTTAGTTTGGGTAATTATTATCGATAGTTATCATACTAGTATTTGAGAGAACTGTCTAATAACTGAATTAAAATTTTAGGGTGTTACAGAGAAAATAAATTGTCTCCAATAAAATATTTTATGAAACAAAAATTATCTTTGAAAAAACATGTTAAAATATAAAAATCGTCTCCAATAAATTATCTTAGGAGACAAAACTCCATCTCCAAAAAAAAATATCTTAGAAGATAATATATCATCTTTAAAAATGAAAATAACTTTCACTGGATGGATCCCTAAAGCAAAATAACTATACATAGAAATAATAAAAGTCATTTTTAATATTTTTGGAGAATTTTTTCATGCATAGAATATAATTTTTGTTGTCCCCATATTGCTAAATTTTGTATTGAATATCGCACAATGCAAGGACTGCTCGAGGATTGCCAAACCCTCAAGTAATATCAGCTTAAGCAACTCATTGACGACAAATTAATTTAAAAATATTTTACTTTTAGTTACCGTGTAAATTAATTTAAAAATATTTCTGACTATTGAGGATTAAAATATACAAATACTATATGAAAAGTGAACTACACTGGATTAAGAGCACTTTGTTTGAAAAGCTGCCAACTAGCTCTTAAACCTGACACGTAGTAGTTTTATTGTAAGCGTTTCCCTTTGACGTGGCAACCATTGGCAACCTTTTCTTCTAAATAAATACCCCATGGTGTCAAACCCCAATATCCTCTCTCTGTATTCCATCTCTCTCTCTCTCTCTCTCTCTCTCTCTTGGACGTAAAAACAAACACGAAATACTTTCATCTCTCTGTCATCACTCTCTCTGTTCTTGAACCAGTTACAAAAAAAATGCCTATGTTTGACGGCACTGTAGACTCCACCATTGGTGACTCTATGGACGGTCCTGATCTTTCAAAAAAATTTCCTCCTCGAGATCCTTGTGATCATCTGCCTTCTTTAATGCTGCCTATTACTCTCAAGGTAAGTTTACTGCGAAAGCAACTGTCAGGATTTATGAAATTTTCTTTTATCACAGAAATTTTTTTAATATTTTGATACATATTTTTTTTTGTAAAAATAATTTCGGCCTTGACTCTGTTTGACTCTCAGTTTGACCTTTCTTTTTTTCATGCAGTTCATCGACGTGTGTTATAAGTTGAAAATCGAGAACAGGAACAGGAGGAGTAATATCAGACGGATATTAGGCAATGGACCCACACAGTCAAATCAAACACAAACGGGTATGATTCAAGAACGAACAATCTTGAATGGGATAACAGGAATGGTTTCACCAGGAGAAATCTTAGCCATTCTTGGTCCATCAGGGAGTGGAAAATCAACGCTATTAAATGCTCTTTCGGGTAGATTACTCCATGGAAATGGTTTCACAGGAACAATACTAGCAAACAGCCAAAAATTCACCAAACAAACTTTGAAACGAACTGGTTTCGTGGCTCAGGATGATATTCTCTACCCTCACTTAACCGTCCGTGAAACACTAATTTACTGTTCATTACTCCGATTACCAAAATCCTTATCAAAAAATGAGAAGACTGCGGTGGCCGAGTCAGTGATCTCCGACTTAGGTTTAACAAAATGTGAAAACACTATCATCGGAAATAGTTTTATACGGGGAATTTCTGGTGGTGAGAGAAAGAGAGTGAGTATAGCTCATGAAATGTTAATAAAACCTAGTTTGTTAATTCTCGATGAACCGACGTCGGGTTTAGATTCAACGGCGGCGCATCGGCTGGTTTTGACATTGAGTTCGTTGGCTCAGAAAGGGAAAACTATTGTTACATCTATGCATCAACCGTCTAGCCGAGTTTATCAGATGTTTAACTCGGTTTTGATTTTGAGTGAAGGAAGGTGTTTGTATTTTGGGAAAGGAAGTGAAGCTATGGGTTATTTTGAGTCGGTTGGTTTCTCGCCGTCTTTCCCCATGAATCCTGCTGATTTTCTCCTTGATCTCGCAAATGGTACGTATTTTGCTCTAATTGCTGTTTTTGTTGTTTGTTTGTGTGACTACTGATTTTTAGTCGGTTGACTCGACTCGTATGGCTACTATTTATTGGATTTAACCTTTCATTTTTTTTTGAGCAATAGAGACCACAAGTGATTCTTGATCCTCAAATCATTTTCTGCATTCAATAATTCAATGAGAAATTATTAAATCGAATGAAATAAAAATATTTATACGAATTTATTTTTATGTGAATATAAAAAATATAATCCTTCTTAATAATTTCTCTAATTCAATATCAATCTTTTAAAAACTATTTTAAGAACTTTCGATCTACTTTTCTGGTTCATATAATTTCAGAACTCATCAAAGTTTTTTTTTTTTTTTTTTTGTTAGTATTGAAAGAAAAATAAGTCATGAATTTATTATATATATATATATATATAGACTATGCCTTAACTCACAGTAATTCAATAAATATCGACATTTATGACGTGGAATCTGAGTCCATGAAATAGTAAGGATTTTAAAGACAGATAAAATCAATGTGGGCATATATGTTCATGTACTTCTTCTCCATACTTTTTTTTTTTCTATTTTTATAATTTATTTTATTTCTGTCAAGAATTGAATGTGGAGATAAGCTTCTTACCATTGTTTGCCTTGCCCTAGTATATATATCCAAAAGCTACTTAAAAAAAGTAAAACTGGGGACGGTGTCTTACTGGTGGATGCATTAAATATTTTCTTCCACGCAGCATTTAGCTGTAGAAGTGGTGTGGATGTCTGGTAGATTAGGACTTTAGCCTTCTTGTTAGACATTGGTTTTGGTTTGAAATTAGATTTTTCAGCTTCCGGCAAGTGATGGTGGTGAGTAGATGTTAATTTAATGTTTGACTGTGATGGAAAGTGATGGTATATTTTCTTTTTTAAGGTTAAAAATTTAATAGCATTTGTGTTTAATTGAATTTGGATGGAAATGTGTTCTGTTTTAGTGTATTACTAAGTGCACGTGTCCTCTTTGCTTGAACTTGATGGTCTCTTTATTTGCTTGCTGCTTTTGCTTTTAGCCACTCGACTTGTTATTATGCTCTGATTTTTTTCATTTTCTATTATTTTTTTACTATTTTTTATTTCTTACAGTTCTTCCGTCTTTTTCCCCTTTCTCATTTGGGAATAGATAATCAACTATGCGCTTCTTAGGCCCGTGATTTAATTTAAATTTCATCTTCATTTCCCATAATTTCTCTATTTCTTTCTAAATTGAAAATTTTCAAAGAAAACCTCCTCTTAATGTGTTTATCCCTTAGATCCTCTGAGTTATGGCTTCAACTCTCACTTAAATTTCTTTTTTTAATAATTCAAAAGTATAATTTTTTTCTATTAATGAATCGATATTCAAAATATATAATTCCTTGCATATTTTTTATATTTTTTTTAGTATAATAAATTGCGCATTAGCTTTCTCGTATGTCATTAATTTTTTCATTTAGATCCCAGTTGTGAGAGCATATTTTTTAATGAAAATAAAGCAAGTAATTTGTATTCTTTTTATGGGGTGTGATTTAAGTATTATTATTTTAATTTTCATAAAATAAAGGTGATAATCATACATAGATATGTTGCACTTAATTAAATTATTAAATGACCTTTCAAGGTTGAGTTTTTGGATCTGAGGTTGGAATTTAATCATAAGGTCAAGTTGGAGAGTGTCAAGTTGTTTCTCCATGGAGTGGGACCTAAATGGAGACATGGGACCCAAACTAAACCCTTACTAAGAAGAACAGGATATAATAGCATGGAGAGTGGATCCTTCAATCACATCATTCGCAGTAGCAAATGTGTCAATGACGTTTTTTTTTTTTTAGCCGTGTCATGGATTTAAATTATCGTTATAGAGATCACGGCCGTTAATTATTAGAGTTAGTAATTTTTTATGGAATTCACAACTACGGAATCACTATTTTTTTTAAAGACTTAATTTTGAACCGACGTCTCGAGAGTGCCATTAAAGCCCCTCTCCCATACCCAAGGGCCAGAGGTAATGACGGTTTTCATGGGCTATGAGATGGGCGAAAGAAACATATCAAGTTTCTTAATTTTGTTCTGATGTTGAGACCTCACTCAACATTTAATGGATTAGATGAATTAATTTAACATTTAGTTGACTTACTTCTACTTGTAGGGTTAGCATAGTGACAATTCATGGGATTTGGGTATGTAGCCCTAGAAAACCTCGGGACAAGGTCCTTGTATTATCATAAATACCCTATTGAGTTTTAGTTCCATTTTGACACTCTACTCTTGAAATTTTAAGGAGAATACTTAATCTAAATAGACACATAAACGGATTTCATTTACGAGTACTTTAATCCTTACAAATAAAAAAAAATTGAACATGTTATTACTTACGAGCTCCAAATATAAATCTAGTTTTTAATTTTGTGGCTAGCACATTGTTTCTATATCTACTGTTGTTAGTATTATTTGATTGAGGATAGACTATTGGTGGGGTATGTCACTAAATCCAATTTCTACGTATAAATAATGCACTTGTTAGTGTAGGTTAAGTGGCCTTTGACTAGATGTTTTTATCTTTTTCAACCTTCGTTTTTAAGGCGGTAAGTGCAACTTTCTTGAACATAAAACGTAGTGAGATAATAGAAATATCGGATTCTTAACTTCCCTTTAATTAATTTGTTCTTGGACACCATGATGGTTATGGTGGACTGGGGTATAGAAAGTATTTAATGACGACATTGATCACGTTGGAAACCATGTTTTAGATTTAATTAATATGAGCAATTGAAAGGTCTTGCATCATTGTCTCTTCATAATTGGTGTCAATAGCCTTGTCTCCAAGAGGTTAGTATTCATTTGTTTAATTATTTAATTGTTTATGCCTATTAATTAGCTGATACGTTGCTAAAGAAAATCTATTTTTTTGTACTCTTATAATATATGTAAAGATATGAATAGATAAAAGAGGGAGAGATGAGTTTGTTTATTTATATCTATATGAAAAAAGTTTCTGAGTAATGGAGAATCTAGAATAGTGATTAGGCAAATTCTTGCAAAAGTACTTGATTGTGATTTTTCTTTTCTCTATATGTATCCAGTTGAATTGCTTTTATTTTCTCTTGATTTTTAACCAAGAAAATTCTTCTCATGGTTATCCAAAACTTTTATTCCACATTATGGTATTATTTTATTAATCACATCTTTATATATTCATAAATTTTTAGGGCTTAACTCATGTAATTATACTACTTCAATTGGCTTCTGTAAAACTATGTTTTTGAGAAAAGATTATGAATTTGAATTTGTCTAGACTCTAACTACTTAAACCTGAATTATATTAATTAAGTCAACTCCGTCATGTAGAATCTATCAATTTGAAAGTTACAAATTTGATGATTAACCAAATTGATTGGACTTGTTTATCTTTGATCAACTTTCATCTCCCCTAAACTTTAATTTCCTACTTTAATGCATTTTCTTCTTTCATGGTCAAATTTGCTTTTCATTTGTCCTCTATCATGGCATCAAATTTTGAGAGAGGGCTATGTGATGCTTGATATGTGACTTTATGGTCATTGATGACGCTTGAATATATAGTGGCTAATTTCTCTGATTCTTATAAGTAGTGGTGCTTAATAGTGATTTTCCTATTTAAATCTTTTTCGTGTTATCAATTTAAGAAGAACCAGTCTCCATACGTACATCTCTAGCTCCTTTTTTATTTTCCGGTAACTTGTCAATATTTGAGTGGCCAATACTTGTTTTCTATTTCACATTATTATTATTTTTTTTTATGTACAAAAGTCTATAAATCCCACATGCATGTTACACTTGTCAAAAATTTGACTCTAATTGTTTTGAAGATTGATCTAGGCATAGTTTCACTCTTTAGACAGCTTTTTCCATATAAAACTTAGGATGTTTTTAATACCAACACGTTTTGTTTTTCTTTGCATTTTCTATTGGAATTTGCTTCCTATAAAAGTTGCCAAAGTGCATTTGATTTCTCCTTATGCTAATAAAAATGAAAAATTGAAAAAGAAAAAAGAAAAAAAAAATCAAGTGAAAAAAAATAAAAATAAAGTGGTGGCCTAACCTCAGTGGCAGCACCAACATTAGTGGACTCCCACCTTACCACCAAGACTGGTCAGCTTTTGTTAGCTATATATGCCGTGCTACTCATTACTTTTGCTATTACATAAATATCACTAATTCTCCATTAATATTCTAATCGCTCTTATTTCTCAATCTGGGTGCGTCTCCTACTACCATGTTTGTTCCATTTCATTCCTTGTACATATAAAATACATATTTTTATATCTTGTTGCTTTTATGGCCCAATGAGGTTTCTTGACACTTTACAGGTGTCGTTTCCTAGAATTTGATCGGCTGAATTGATTAGTTTAATAGTGATATTTTTAGTTAAGATATTTTATTAATGATCCTTGCTATACTCGTAGATGACTTTCCTTCCTTGCTCTTGCCTCTCTCACCTTTTGCTTCCAAATAAAGCAACTCCACTACTCTTATCCAACATTGTCCAAGTACTTTATCTCTTATTTTATTGTGTTATATACAATATTCCAAGAATGCTGTGTCCTATTCTTAATTCTTGTTGATCAATTTAATAATGCATACCACTTTTAATTTAAAAAAAAAAAAAAAATTGTTACTTTGCTTCTCAGCCTTCCATGTGGTAATATGGGCTTTAAATTTCTTATTCCTTGTTCTCAAGTCTTCCAATATAGTAAACTTGAATTATATTGAGGTCCAGCCAAGATACAAGAATCTGCTGTTTTTTGATTTGTAGCTTTCCTGCTAAATAATCTATGCTCAAATAATCTTATTTAGATGTATATTTACTTAGTAATGTGCACATACTTTCAGGCCATAATAAATCTAAATTAATTGAACAACGTTTTTTTACTTTTTTCTCCAAAAGGAGACATTCTATGCCAGTGTTGTTCTCAGAAAGAAAGACTTGTGCTATACATTTTATAGATACATGTGACTAATATTTTGTTAATAATTTTTATACCTTGAACACATGAAACTGCATCATATATATAAATCTAATAAACTTGGAGTGAAGTACCTTTTGAATTTTTTTTGGTTTGCTAGGCCACAATTCCTTGATAAGTAAAGGTCTAAAATACAATTGACACCTATTTTTCTGATCCCTAGGAGTTATTCAAAAACTCAGCTTTTAGTCCAATGAATCTCAGGCTCTAATAATGAGAAGGTTTTCATTAATCATTTAACAATTCAAGTCCTTATTGCACCTTTCTCAAGTTTCGGCTGTTTGCTGCACTCCCATATGCCAGTTCACTGTGAATCTGTGATGTCTTCAAACTTTTTTTCTGACTTCATCCCTAAAAAAATTTGAGTAATTCTTGATTGGAAAAAAGTTCAAGTACCATGGTGATGTCAGTTTATTTGATATTGTGAACTTGTGATTGTAAAAGTTCTCTGTTTTGTCACCTTTGTTGATATTAAAAAAATTTCCACATATATAAACCTTGATCATGATCTGAGCTGTATGATATGAATTTATATATTTGGTTCCCTGTCCTGAAGTTAAGATTTTCATCTGCAAGGGAATTCCATCTTATTCAAGTTCTGTTAGCATATATAAAACTGAACATGAATGATTTCTGAATACTGATTATAACCTATTGCTTAATTAACCCATGCAGGTGTGTGTCAATTAGATGGTGTAAGCGAAGGAGATAAGCCTAACATAAAGCAATCCTTAATCGCTTCTTACAACAGTGTGTTAGCCCCAAAGGTAAAAGCTGCTTGTATGGAGACTACCATTATTTCAACAAAAGAGACAGGTTTAGTTGGAAGCCATTCTTCCAAAGAAAATAGATGCTGCAACATAATTGGCTTTGCCAATTGGTTTAACCAATTCAGCATTCTTCTAAAAAGAAGCCTCAAAGAGAGAAAGCACGAGTCGTTCAATACCCTTAGAGTCTTCCAAGTAATCACAGCTGCATTATTAGCAGGTCTAATGTGGTGGCATTCAGATTTTCGAGACATTCAAGATCGATTAGGCCTCCTCTTTTTCATGTCAATCTTTTGGGGAGTCCTTCCTTCTTTTAACGCTGTATTTGCCTTTCCCCAAGAAAGAGCTATCTTTATGAAGGAAAGAGCCTCTGGTATGTACTCTCTTTCTTCTTATTTCATGTCGCGAATAGTTGGAGACTTACCAATGGAGCTCATTCTCCCAACAATTTTTCTTACCGTGGCTTACTGGATGGCTGGATTAAAAACCGAATTGGTTGCTTTTGCCTTGACTCTGTTTGTTCTGCTCGGCTACGTGCTCGTCTCTCAGGGGCTTGGCCTTGCCTTAGGTGCAGCTATAATGGATGCTAAACAAGCTTCAACTATAGTTACAGTGACAATGCTAGCATTTGTTCTAACAGGAGGATATTATGTGCATAAGGTACCATCTTGTATGGCTTGGATGAAGTACATTTCAACAACATTTTACAGCTATAGGCTACTAATTAGTGTCCAGTATGGTGAAGGCAAACAACTGTCATCATTGTTAGGTTGCTCAGATCATGGATTTAGTGAGAAAGCAAGTTGCAAGTTTCTTGAAGAAGATGTTGGAGGGCAGATTAGCCCTGTAGTTTGTGTCTGTGTCCTATTATTTATGTTTGTGGGGTATAGATTATTGGCTTACCTCGCATTAAGGCGCATCAAAGCTTGAAAATCTGTGTTTTTGAACTCTAAAAAAAGGGTTCTTGTTCTTGTTATTCTTGACATATTATCATTGTAGGGGCATCTCTAACTGTAATTCTTGAAATAAAGCAAAAAAAAAAAAAAGCTGCGAGAAAGATGATTTTCTTGATGCTTCGGTGTAGAAGAAACTGATGGTTCGAGTCTTATATACTGCCGTTATGTACTTGGGGAAGTTGGATTAAAACTAAAAGTAAAAGAAAAAAGAAAAAGAATGTAAAAGATCGAGCCAACATGTAATTTCTTTGAATGTTATCATATTTAATTGTAAGTTAAAATTTCAATTTCAATACCAGTTCAATGTTTCCCATCCTATGTATGACATGAAATTTTCCTTTAATTTTATTTTTATTCTTACTTCTAATGTTAATTTTAATTTTGACTCAATACAATTGCTCTTCCCCTTGCAAAGTAAAAAATATTATAAAAATATTTATTTATACAAATTTTTAATAATTTAATTCCAATTTCATGATTTTTACCAAAATCAATTTATTATGTAATATATTGATAAATTTATTCTATTAAAATGTTTATCAATAGAAATTAAGGAATTAAAAGACGAAATTACGTTTACTACGATTTTTTTTTTTTACCTTTTTTTTATTTTATATTTACGTCTTCTTTTGATTTTTAATTTTAATTTTATTTTTTAAAATGTTATTTTATTTTTTAAAATGTTATTTTATTTTTTCATTTCATATTTACGATCTCTTTAATTTCTCTCTTCTTTTCATTGTTTCCTCTGCAGAGTTAAAAATTTTTGTCTTCTTAAAGTTTTCTCAAAATTTTATTTTTTTCTTTTATTTTTTAAGTTTTCTCTTTTGCTTTTTTTCAAGTTTTCTCTTGATTCATTTATTTTTCTTTTTCTTTTAAGACTTATTTTGCAACTATTATTTTTTATCTTCTCTTTATTTCTCCCGATTCTTCTAACTTTATTTTTCCAAACTCCGACCACCATAAATATAGCACAGCCAGAGCAAGAGCACTACTAGTAAAAACAATCATATAATTCTTCTTTGTCTCATCTACATTGGCAGTGATTTTATCACTTTCTTCAATTACAAATCCATCATGGGATTTAATTTCTTGGTTTTGACCTTATGGGTTTGTGTTATTGAAGTCTTTGGAGGTGGTGATTAGAGTCCTTGGAGTCATTCAACGTTCTATACTGTTAATGGGTTTGCTAAGAGATTTATATTTTATGATATATGTTTAGTTTAAGAGATTTATATTTTATAATATATGTTTAGTTGATTTTTCATTTGATTGATTTATGTTTATTTTTTTTATTAATTTTTAATATATTTCTTTATTTTTTTGGTATATGTTGAATTGATTTTGGTTATTTTCATGTTAACATTTAAATCCCCTGCATTTTCTTTAGTTTTCTCATTATTCTGTTATATTTTCTGATATATATTTAATTGATTTTTTCATTTGATTGGTTTCTGTTTTTTTTTAATATATATTAAGTATATTTCGGGTATATATTGGAATATGTGGTATATATTGAATATATTTAAGATATATATCATAAAAATCCAATTATTTTCTGTCGATCGTAAATCTGTAAAAATTTTATATTGACTATATTTTTGCAAATAAAACTTATTTTTTAGGTATTTTTGTAAAAAGCCCGAATTAAAACTTATAATTCTATAAAAATTTTGGATAAAGAAGTTGTAAAAGTGAGGCCTGAACCAATTTGGGCTTAAAGTTTAAAACCCAAATCCTACTAAATATGGGCTTTGATCATAGCTTCGAGTAATTTCCGAACAAAAACGAACCAGATAAGGGAACACCACAATCAACAAAGAAGCAGAGTATTGAATTGAATTGAAGTGAACTCGAGAAATTGAAAAATCCATGGAGAAGCCATCACCTAAGGCATCATCATCATCCGGCTCCATTGATGTTGGAGTCCCGAAAAATAAAGAATGCGGGTTTTTTTTTTGACAGTTGAGGATAAGTGGGTTATAATCTTTTTTGAAATCTATTTTAAATTTTTTGGAGTAAATATTGTGAAAACTTAGAATATTTGCAGAGTGATATAATTAATTTTGAGTGATTAAATATACAAATTAAGATAAATTAATATAATTAATTTTGAGTAATTATGAAATTTATTCAAATAATATTTGTGAAATTTAAATACGGAAAATTAAATAATTATGGGCTAAATTATTTAAGTCAATAGCTAAAGTAAGTGAATAAATTAATTTAAATTGAGATAAATTATTGGAGCTCAATGAATAATACTCTGGATAAAATTATGATTGTGGTGATGATTAAAAATATTTTTAAGATAATTAATAAATGAAATATTAATTATGACATAATAATTTATTGAAGATTTGGTGAATAATTAATTATTTATATTAATTGGGTATTGATATTAGAGTTTATTTGCAGAATAATTATCTAAATTAGTTAGGAATAATTTATCGAATTATTATAAAAATTATTTTTATTTAATATATTAGATGTGGTGATAATTGAATTAATTGTTAAATAAAATATTTATTGAAAAAATTATTAATTAATAGGTTTAAGAATCAGTTTTTGGAAATCATTGACGAGTTTGGAGATCTAAGATGGTCAGTTGAATTGATGATGATGGTTGAGAGCCTATGAGTTATTTATTAAAAGTATTATTATTTTTATTTCAAAGGATTATATCTTAATTTTAATGGAGATTCTGTCGAAATTTTGACAAACTCTTGAAAATCCTTTCTTATAATTTTAGAGTCAATGTTTGGGTAGTTTTTATTCTAATGTTTCTCATATTCAATTTTAGTGCTCCACATGTTTTCTTTGCTGTTAGTTAGAGAGCGCTTCGAGGAAAGTCAATTGGTTTTATTGTCTTCAAGTTTGTGAATGACACTCTTTAATATATTTTTTTGTTTTCAATGATATATCATTATATCATTGAAAACAAAAAATAAATTATATCAAATTTATTTTTTGAAAATATGAGTTGTTTGAGTCAGGGAATAACTAGATTTCCTCGCTTGATTGATATCTTGTTAAACATAAACCTTTATGATAATGATATTAATAGAGGAATATAAAAGTGATAACCCATACGAACAATGATAAAATGTGATTGTCAGGTTCTACTTAACCGCTAGGCCGTAATCTTGGTTTTGTGATACTTACAACTGTCATAATTTGATTTTTATCATTTAATGAGGTGTCAGGCTTACTACGAAAGTATTTGGATCTACTTAAAATAAATATGAAATGTTATTTTAAAATTTAGAAAATACAAAATGATTTTTGAAATGTTTGGGTGAATAATTCAAAACGCCGTTTTGAAACTTGAAAACAAGAAGGAAAAAAAAAAAAAAAAGCTAGACATGATAATTTTTTTAAAACGACGTTTTTAAAACTCTGTTTTCAAAACAGAGTTTATACCTAAACACCCTCTATAAATTTTAGAAGTGTTGTGTTTTCTCATTATTTAATATCGATCACGTATCCTCGAATGTGATAATTCTCATTTCAGTTTTCACTAAATTTTCTATACATTTATTTCACTTTGGTTTTATTTAACTTGAAATCCTTGTCTCATTAGATGGATAACACACCAAATGTAAAGAAAAGCGAAGAGAGAAAAAAAAAAAAAAAAAAAAAAAAAAGGTAAAATACTATTTAATCCCTGAGTTTTAGTGAAATTAACACTTGGATCCCTGCACTTTCAAAAATTAACTTTTGAGTCCCTATGTTTTGCTTCTGTCAGTACTTCTAGTCCTTTCGTCTAATTTTATTGGTTTTTGTCGTTAAATGTGTGCGAAATGATGAAAAGGAGCACATATGTTTGAATAAGTTACAAACGTATGTGTTTTTTCAAAACTTCCCTCCCATATGTTAACCTCCACCCTTCCCATCCATGTTTCTCTCTTCGAATCGAATAAAAAAAATCTACTTATATTGTATAAAATCAGTGGAAATTGTTGTGGTTGTAACTGAAGGCTGAAGACACGATTCTGGATCGTGGGTCATTCAAAAGTTATGTGTAACTTATTTTTTTTTTTTTTGTTTATCATTGGGTTCTAATTTTTTGCATGAATTTTATAATTACCCAGTTTATATTTCACATTCAAAACTTGAGTCAATTTTGGATTATAAAATCGGTGTTTATTATTAGAGTGAAATTTCTAGGGTTTTGACAGTACAAAAGTGTGATTATATTATATAATTTAGATGGTGGTTTTTTTTTTTTAATTTTTGAATATGTTTGTTTATAGTTATGTAACAATGGACTTTATATTACATTTTATTTGATGGTTTAGTTTTGCATATAAAGTTTTCGTAGAAATGCTTAAGTGGGAATTCATATTATTTTGGGGTTTGCAAAGCATGAAGTATACTAATGAACGAATTTATTGTTAAATGCAGATGGCTTTACCTTCAAAGTATATATTTTTCTTTGAATTTAATGGGCAAAAAGGCATAATAGCTAACGTAGACCCGGATGAATATTCATATATCGAGATTATGAAGGACATCTATAATCTATTCCCTGATATAAAGTCAGAGTTTATTGATATATTGTGTGGGGTTAATATAGCTATAGAGAATGATAATGACATATTATTCATGTTCGAGATGTTCAAGGATACCGCATAAATTAATTTTCAAATTTACAAAAGGTGGCCTCATGTTCAGACTGATGTACCTGAAACTATACTTTTGCTAATAAATGAAAGTGATGCAACTGACAAAGGTATGAATGGTGGAAATGAGAATGAGGAGGTTGCTTCTGGTGGTGGACCTGGGTCATGTAGTATTGGAGATGCTGCTAGTTTGGATGGGCTTGAGTCATATAGTATGGGAGCTACTGCTGGTTTGAATATGTATGGGTCATGTAGTATGAGGGCTAGTGATGGTTTGGATACTAATGTTGGAGACCACTTAGATGGTATTGGTGATCAAGGTAATCAAAGTGGGGGGTCTGTTACTGTGTTGCAACCTGAGCAATATGTAAATGCCACAAAGCAGCAACCATTTGTAGGTGCAAATGAAAGGGTTGATGTCACAACCCAACCCGAAAGTCGCAACGGTTCTAGGATACGGGTATTGAATAAGCGACCAGAACCACGAGGAACCCATTATAACTATCTATATGGCATGCAATAAACATAAATAGTTTAATTAACTTAAAAATGCTGAAGAAAATTCGATAGCATCTCCTCTATAATAGAATTATGCCCAAAAATAAAACAAACAAACAACACTTCCAATATCATCCACAACCAATTTCCAGCTAATGATCCCTCTGGATCTCCAACAACATCTCAATATCAATACATATCTGAACATTCAAACATTCCCATATATATATAACATAAACATTCAAAATATCATAACAAGCCACACTTTATATATATGCAAACTTATAATTATATTTACATGCCAAATCTTATTATTCTGTACCATGGAATTACTATACTATACATTATTTACATAGTCTTTAGAAGTTTGATATTTACATGCAAATCAGTAACTTCCAAGGCAGAAGAAGGGTATGCCAATGGAAAGCGTGCCTCACCGAAGACATGAAAAATTAAAACACTAGGAGAATGAGTATAAAAATACTCAGTGAATCCAAATGTATAAAGATGCAGTAAATACTCAGTAACAATGTTAATGCCAATATAAAGTTTAAAGAATTTAATAAAGTATAACAAATGAATAATAAAGTAATTAACTTTAATAATAGTAATATAATAACCATTTAGATAATAAAAAGTAGCACACATATGATATCATAGGATTTGGGTTACTGATTGAACTTTAATACTCAGCACTATCATAAAGTGCACTGCACTAGGGAATATAACGTCCCTCCCTAGCAGGGGTCCCATAAACACATGACTCTCATAAGGATATTTTCCTTACGACTAGAGAATATAACGTCCCTCTCTAGTAGGGGTCCCATAAACACAGTGTGCACATAGTCGATGGACTTTACCCGCTATACCATCAAAATAGCCATGTTCTAATATCATATGAATGTGCCTCCAAATAACAGTAAATATGGAAAATATACAACTTATTTAACAATAAACCATTCATATATACATATATGAGAAGTTTAGAGTTTAACAAAAATTGGCCTGACGGGGCCTAATTGCACTATCGTAACTGGCTATCAAATTACGGGTCCGTTTTGGAATTTTTAGGTAGTTTCTGGTTAACTGGGTTACCAAAAGAATTAGATGGACTATGAGGTA